>CASHTH010004184.1:0-13832 GCA_030341885.1 Geodia barretti
GATTTGGTAGACACAAATCTGTGTTGAGGTGTGGATATCTAGTCTAGTGACACTGAACTCCTTGAAGACACCCAATGCTCTCTTCTTCCTTAACATCTCCACCACTGAGACAGGTACAAACCAAGTGACGGTGAAAGATCCAGTCCTAATGCTGTTTAACATCATGGCACATGTCTGAAGGTCGTAGCTGCTTGCATATCGTCTCCTGAAGTTCTCCACGTCCTCCAGTGTTGCAGTCTCGGGCCAGTCAAACTTAACTACCATCTTCATGAAGCCATGTGGAGGATCTTCATCGAGTGGCCGAGGGTCAGCCTCACAGAACAGAACCAACGTCGTACGTTTTTTAAACTCTTCCAGATCCTTCTTGTAGGCGGTCATCTCGCTAGCAGTCCCGTTGAAATCCTCATGTTCCTTAGTCAGTTCTCCGATCAGGTGGTCGAGCAGATCAGGTGCGAGGTAGTTCCAGTAGAAGTTGAGGGATCCAAACAGCTCAAGATGGTCTTCGCACTGTCGTAGAGCCTTGTGATTCTCTTTCAAAAACAATCGATCCCCGTGTGTCCGAATGTTGGTGAGAATAAAGACAACCATTTGGACAGCAACACCGATCTTCTGTAGGCCTTGGATTGCAAGGTACTTTAGAGCGTTGAACCTCTTGTGAAGGCCTTTGATTTCATTTTCCACTGCATTAACTATAAGATGAGTTACACAGATAACTACAACACAAGGTACAGTTTACTCTCACTATTAGCAGGGTTCAGTTGAGGTGGTGGCTTTGATTTTACCTCGTCATCACCAGGAGTAGTGTTGGCTGCAGACTCTGTGGTGTCTGAAATGATAGAGATATTACCAGCTAAACAAGCAAGAGAACTATGAGTGGAGCTGATCGTAACATACCAGTAGTAGTCTCAGGTACCACATCACGTGTTGTAGTAGAGTCAGGGAAATGAGTTGCTTCCACCCTCGCAGCTAGTGCTGGTAGATTGACAGAAGGACTCTTGAGAGCTTCCACAATGACCCTCCATGTCGGTCTGGGCTGGATTTTCCTCGTGAAGGCAAGAAGAATGTGCAGCAGACGCACTTTGGAATCCTGGTATTGGCGGTGAATCGCCTCTACCTCGTGTGGCGGCAATAGCTTGACCCCGAGCACTTTGGAGTGGTTCTGCGCCTCCACAAGCTCGTCCAAAATGTCCGAGACGTCGTCTGATTTCAACGTCTCGTCGACCGCTGGGGCTGCGCAAGCAACTAACATTATACAGCATATTCACCCTCTGTGATTGCCCACCTTCCGTCATCTGTAAGAGCAGTAGTTTACCGTGGAGAGAAGAGCTGATCGTCTCTGTTGGTGTGTTTACCTTGTATCCGTGCAACGCCCCCTAGTCCCGCGGCACCACACCTACGAGGCGCCGTTTGATGGTGTGGGCGCGGCGAGCGGCGAGCTAGCTAGTAACCCTCGGTACGCATGCGCAACTGTTGCATAATCGCACCTGGCATACTGCGACGTGATCCGCTCGCTCTGTGTACCTTGGGGGCTCAGGAAGTCACAATGAATGGCATGTATCGACTCCTATTTACTACTGTAGCTAGCCAGTGTCAGACTCTCCGCGAGCTACTAGCGGGAGACCGCGAGTATTATACAGCGGTTTGCGCGAAACTTGCAAGATTGCGTCGTACGCCGACATTGCGCATGCGCATGGATATGTGCACGATTATGGTGATATCTGAAGATCATCTTGGAGATGACGAACATTTTCAATGTCGGTGGAGCAACAAGAGTTGGTGTACAGGTCTTACCAAAGCCTAATACTTATTTAACTGGCACTAGGTCTGCGGTCCAGGTACGATATCAGGGGCATTTCTTGTTTGTGCGCTTTTATTAGATGTCCTTTCACAACGCAGGATTCAGGCATTTGCTTATAAAGTGAAAATATGTGAGACATATGCATAATGTAAAGCATAAGTACAAGTCAGTGGCAGTGTTGTGATTGGCTTTAAGTGGCATGAGTTTCAAGAGTTAGTCCCAGAAGAAGGGGAATTTAGTATTCGATATATTGAAGGCAAGAGCCGCTCTTAAAATGGCTGGTACTCCTCAGGACTTAGAGGCTATGTATATTCATTATGATGGAAAGGAGTGTATATCATTGTGGTGTGATGGGAAGAATCAAGAAGAGCAAGGTGTAGTTAGACAGAAACATAAAGCTAAAAGTGAATCCCACAGTTCTAGACACATTGACAGGGAGGAAGAAGTTGATATTTTCCAGAAACTAAAGAAGGATAACTTTTCTGGCCCATCCAGACCATCCTCCACCACATATCGTCACTGTAAGCGGTACACTTGTTCTTGTATGAAGCCATGGCTCTGCAAATTCAAATTGTGCGCATGCGCAAATCTTTATTTGCAAGTTTCGCGCAAACCGCTGTAGCGAACAAATGGCCAGTCCATCAATTAGCAGTATCACGCATGCGCAGTTCGCCGAGGGTTTGCACTTTAGTGCTTTTCATTCACTGGAAGGTAATGCATAGGAAAGGGAATAAAAGATGCTAGACAGCCATGTCCATGTGTATCTTGGGGTGAGGATGGTAGTCATGGAGAATGATGTCATCGTAAACAAACTTGTCAATGTCGGAGACCTGTCTTCTCAGTTCCAGTCTCGGGAATGGTCTCGGGCTCCGCTGGATCTGGGTACAGGAATGGGGGAATGACACACTGCCCCTCTCATTACCATGGTCTTATTATTACCACAAAATTCAATCAGAGTCTGTTTAGCAAGTTTTGGTATGTTCATTATACAGTGCAACCCCTCTTACCCTGACACTGATAGGGAGAAGAAAGTAAGGTGTCCTATTTCAGGGGTTAAATAGCATGCAAGAACTGTTACTGTAAGTGTCTATATTTTCAGGGGTGTCCTTAGAGATGGAGGAATAAGGTTTACTGCAGCAGACAATGTGATAAGCCAATTATAACCCACAAACCTGTATATTGAGGGGTTGGATGTGGTTGAGGTAGACATGTGCGTCTCCTAGAGTATGTACAAAGTCTCCCGGCTGGAGAGGGAGTTAATTATGATGATGTCATAGGTTAATGAGGGGGGCGTGGCTAACCTTGAGGTTGCAGACGTGAGCTATCATGTATGTCAGTAGAGAGTAGCTGGCGATGTTGAATGGAACTCCAAGACCCTGGGTGGAGGAGGAGGTAATGAGAATAGTGGGTTGTGGGGAAACTTGAGGCATTATTCCACCTACTTTTGTGCAAAGGTGAGTGGTTTGCAACACATTCTTTTGACTTAAAACTACAGTAACTTTTCTCACAATGGGAGTACTACATTTCATACTACTGAGTGCAACTGTTGAACGTTGCAGTAAAATGTGACAAACATTCAGACCTTTCTTGCCACTACATACAGTTAGCAACTGCAGCAAATCCCCTGAAATAAGGGGACATCAAAAATTGTCAGAGGTACTTGAGGGCAATACAAGTATAAGCCAAGTATCCTCTAGTGAGAGGTGTCATTCATTATGAGGTGTATTTCCACTGTAATAACTGAGAGAAGAGAAGTGCTGGAGTACCATGTCTGCTGATCTCTGGTACAGTTGGCATGACAACTCTCCATTACAGACGTAGAACTGGACAAAGGCATGGCAGGGAGGCAGGGCCATCTCTGGTAGGTCTGTGGGGGGGGAGGGAGTGGGGGGGTGGAGTAAGATGAGAGAGGAGGAAGATGAGAGAGAGGGTGGAAGAAAGAAAGAATGAAATGAAATGCACTAAAGTGAAAACCCTCGGTGAACTGCACATGCGTGGTACGGCTAATTGATGGGCTGGGTTATTTGTGTGCTCCGAGAGTTAATAATGTGTAACAACAGTCAATAAAACAGAGATAATTTCCCAGTGTTCAGAGTGTCAGGTAGAGAGGAGAGAGAGAGATGTTACCAGGAGGGTTCCAGGCAGACATGATGATTCTCCTGTCATTTGGGTTAGTCCTGATGGTCTGGATCACCTGACCAACCAGACAACAGAATTAGGTATAATTACTTGTTCTTGCACAACAAACACGACTCATACTGAAATATAAAGATTTACTCCATTTTATAGCAAATACACAAATACACATTTGTAATTTAAGCATATGCAAAAAACACAAAATGTACTACTTTGCCATTCACATTGACTGAAGTGCAAACCCTCGGCGCACTGTGACGCACAATCGTAAGTAAACGCAAGCGCCGTAGCACTAATTGATGGGCTGGGTTTAGTTTTAGCTGTTACTTGTGGTCTCTTGCCAGCTCGCGCAGAGTCTGACGCGGGCTAACTACACTACTAGACAGCATGCGAGAGGCGATACACGCCCTGCCTTGCATCTTCTGGTGTCTCCGAGGTACGCAGAGCACGCGGATCGATCAGACCGTGGTAAGCCGTCCCGTCCGTTGCCTATTTGCATATTAGCTTTTTCGCGCTCTAGCTCTGCAACGGAGCAGTTTCAGAGAAAACCCGACATATTTTCTGACCTTCATTGCCCGTTCAGTAGATGGTATCGTTTGTGAGACGAACGAACACTCGAGAAGTGAGATGACGAGTAACAGACAGACAGACAGACAGAAACACAAACCCAACTACCGCATGCGCGCCGAGGGTTAATAACACACTGAACTGCGGTACCACTAATATGATGGACTGGGTGATTAGTATGTGCCTGAGGGCTCAAAAGCACACAGTGTATATACCTGAGCCAGTTGGTCCACCCCCTGACCACTGTAGTCAGTGTGCATGTCCACATACTTGGCTCCAAAATGTCTCCACTGAAACCCATACACTGGACCCAGATCCCCTGTACCACCAGTATGGAATAGAGACATCAATCTTACACATTACTCACATAACTTCATCAGGAAGCACTTACATTATTCATAATAATTCGATGATTATGGGGAAATTATGTACACTATCTGCAGGATATTTTGTGGGACAAGATGACTTCATACACTACATTTTTACCCTCAAAGTTGCCTTCACTATGGTACATTTCTTATGATGTAAGAATGATGTAATCATAAATGTCATGTGACCCACCCTCTTCTCGATGATGTAATCCCCTCTTGTCGAGGAAGTCACGTGACCCATTGGCATCCCAGATCTTGACCTTCTTCTGGGAGAGGTGTTTGGCGTTAGTATCGCCAGAGATGAACCACAGCAGCTCTTCGACCACGCCCCTCCAGAACACTCGCTTCGTAGTCAGCAACGGGAACTGGTCACGCAGGTTAAACCTGTTTGGGGAGAGGAGAGAGAAGAGGGAGGATTCTTTAAGACTTTTCACTAGGGATGGGAAGAAAGGTGGGAGGGACATAGTGGAAAAAGCTGAAAAGCTAACTTTTAGAGCAAGCATCCGTTGCTACATTACTTTTAGAGCAAGATAGTTTTCTCGTCCAAGTAACTGCTGCTACACATTACACACACAGATATATTGGGATATTCTAATAATAGTGACCTCATCTGTGCTCCAAATATGGACCTGGTCCCCACGCCAGTCCGGTCCCCCTTCTCCTGTCCGTGTTCCAGGATGGTCCTGATCAGATCCAGGTACTGGTCCTCGTCATGACGACGGGGTGCAAGGGGTCTGGGGACTGAGACAACTGTTGGCTCTGCTGTGAGAGGAGAGAGAGGTTTAGATATTTTTGTTGCAACTATTGGGATTCCAGTGTTCCTATAAACTAGAACTAATGGAAACATTATTACTGCGAGAACATACGAGAGTCACACACATGCAAGCGGCATACACTGATTGCAAATGTGTCCACGTTTATTCAGAATGACGCAGGCCATTACTGTGGCAACAGGGGCCAACCTTGGAGTCATACAGTGGACAACGAGGAGAGCACAACATCAGAAACAGACAGAAAATGTGTGCAATGGAGACGACTACTAGGCTGACCAGCTGTAGTCTCCATCTTGTCAGGAGGAGAGGAGACGACATTAGCCAGAGACGACACGTTTTCTCCCACCTCCATACTGTCTAGCAACCACCTGGCAACTGAGAGAGAGAAAAGGGAGGGAGATCAGAAAGGAAATAGAAACAACGCACACGCTGGGACTCGGCCTAACTTACCTCAAAAAAGAACGAGAGAGAGATAGCGATGATAAAGACAGCGGGAAAGAAGAGTCACGACCGAGACGCCAAAAAGTGAATTTGCCGAGAAATCCTTTTGTTTACATGTCGTTTTCCCGCCAGAAGTTCCCGCCAACTGCATGCAAACTGCGCGCTATTTAGAGAAACAACAGCGCGCATGCTCCAAGCCACGTTTTGAACTCTGAACCAATTCTCGTGTGTAGAGCTGGATGAAGATCATGACGACTGGTGGAGTTAGCGGCGAGGGAGAGGGAGGAAGGGATGGAGAGAGAGGAGGAGGGCACAGGAAGATGGCGAATGCTCTCTCTCACATCTTGTCTTCTACTGAGGCCGGGAGAGTAAGTTTTTTTTATGCACAGGTCACGTGAAACTTAGTAGCTACAATAGAATAGAAACCCCTTTGGAAGTGCCCTTATTTGGTGGTAACAATACACTAATGTATTAGTATGGGGTAGAAGTAAGGGTTACCAGATGCATCGACGCTTGACTACGAACGCAGACTCCAGAAGATAGCAACTACTGGTGGTGGGTGGAACCCTACTCGTTAGATGTAGTTGCACAATAGGGAAAAAAAAGAAAAATCGTGGCAGTGGGTCAATAATGTAGCCCATGTTGAGATGGTTGATATTTTGCCAACTGTAAAGCTACTTTAGAAACCTGTTATTCACAGCATTTCAAATATAGACTAACATAAAATTTTACACACACACATATATATATACCTTCACTGCACATGCATGCCACGCCTAAACCACTGTTTTATTTAGCTTCTTTTTCCCTACTTGCTTTCAATTGCATTATTAGACAAACAAACCTTTGCTAATTCTCATATTTCCCTCCCTCCCTCCCTATCCAGTGGTGCAGCTATTCAATGCAGTCAGCCAACACTCCAAACAGCTCCAGACACAAGTAAAGGTAGCCGGCCCCGGCACCTCTCAGAAGAAAAAGGCCAAAGGTCAGTTTTTGTTTCCCTAAAACACTAAACATGAATGATATTTTTGTGTGCAGTGTTCTCTATAATGTTTGTCTCTCTCACGGTGTATATATAACGTGTGTTTCTCTCACGGTGTATATATAATGTATGTCTCTCTCACGGTGTATATATAATGTTTGTCTCTCTCACGGTGTATATATAATGTTTGTCTCTCTCACGGTGTATATATAATGTGTGTCTCTCTCACGGTGTATATATAATGTGTGTCTCTCTCACGGTGTATATATAATGTTTGTCTCTCACGGTGTATATATAATGTGTGTCTCTCTCACGGTGTATATATAATGTGTGTCTCTCACGGTGTATATATAATGTGTGTCTCTCTCACGGTGTATATATAATATTTGTCTCTCTCACGGTGTATATATAATGTGTGTCTCTCACGGTGTATATATAATATTTGTGTCTCTCACGGTGTATATATAATGTGTGTCTCTCTCACGGTGTATATATAATGTGTGTCTCTCTCACGGTGTATATATAATGTTTGTCTCTCACGGTGTATATATAATGTTTGTCTCTCTCACGGTGTATATATAACGTGTGTCTCTCTCACGGTGTATATATAATGTTTGTCTCTCTCCCGGTGTATATATAATGCTGCAGTTCTGTCAACCATTGACAAGGGCAGTTTCCTAGACATGCTGAAAGGAAGAAAGTCTGAGGAGATGAAGTGGCCAGTTCTGAAGGAAGACTTCATGATGAAGGCAAAGATGAGGGACTGGGGGAAAGAAGAGGAGGTGGAGGGAGAGGGAGAGAAGGACAGCAGCTCTGAATCTGAAACTGACTAGTAATCTAGTTCTCCTTCCCTTGATTACGCTTAATTGGGATTTACGCATGCGCAATTAAACGTAATTAGCGGTGTTAGCCTTTTCCTGACTCATCTTCTGTGGAATTTAAGACAGCCTGGTAAAGATGTCGGCTACCAACAGCTCAGCTAGCGGAAGTACCGGTGGAGACGAGCTCGAATCCCTCGACTCTACCTCTCCCCTATCTCCGTCTTCCTCTCACCTTCCCGATGGCCGGTTCCATAGGAGACGACGTGCCGCCGCCTTTTCTTACTCCCGTGTCAGAGATGCACGACCGGCGGCGTGTTCCTCTCGCCTTCCCGACGGCTGGTACATCTTTGGTAAAGAGATGTCAGCTGATGATGTATGTTCATGCCTAATATGGGAATTATAAAGATTCTGAACACTTATTTTGTCTTACTAATAAAAACACTTGCCTCAGCCATTTCCTTCTATGGTATAATAAGCATTTTAACCCTTTCCTCACTCCTTTTAAGATCTGCCGTCAGGGGAGTTGTCTGATGACTATGATGATGAACTGCAGCAATTCAAGAAGTGAGTTATGGCCTCAAATTATAGCATGTATGTGGCTCTCTCACATATGAAGTAAGACTGCCCAATGAAAAAAGGATACCAAAAAAACTGAGACAGCTCTTACGTCTATGTAAAAAGTGGAAAAAGGATTTCTTCAAAATGAAGGGGATATAGGGATGGCTTGAAGCACCAAAAAGGAAGATGAGTTACCGCGAAGATCATCTGCACCAAAAAGGAAGAAACAAGGGGTCATTACACAGCAAATATACACAAAACTACATGACACCATCCCTATATCTTTTTTCTGATACCTTGCCTATGAATAAATGGAAAAAAGATTGTTTTCATGTAGTTTTGTCTCACACCTATATAGTATACATGTTGCCCACTAGTTAATGGTGTTACATTTCTTCACGACATAATTTTGATGGCTTCGTACGTACACTTATTATCAGTGATTTGAGCAGTCAGATTTGGTTTGCTAGTGGCACGTTTATTGTGTGCATCCGACTGTGTGAAGTGAAGGCAAACAAATCAACTGCACATGGGACAACCAGCGAAAAGAGCTGTCCTGGTATGTAGGGCAACTCAGCAGGTGTAGTTGTTCAAATCTTCAACAAATGGGCAACTCATCACTATAGTAACTTTTCAAAGAATGGAGTACAACTTTACCGACTATGGCAAATATGGGACAAAAAGATTCTAAACCTCTGAATAAGGAGACATCAGGTGCTTGATTGAAAAATTAGTGAACACTTATTTTGTGTCTTGCAGGCCATTTCCTTATATGGTGTAGTAAGCATTTTAAAACCCTTTCCTCACTCCGTTTAAGATCTGCCGTCAGAGGAGTTGTCTGATGACTATGATGATGAACTGGAGCAATTCAAAAAGTGAGTTATGGCCTCAAATTATAGTATATATTGTGTGAGGATCTCTGACATGTGAAGTAAGACTGCCCAATGAAAAGTGCGGTGCCAAAAATGGTTCATTTCGTCCGTAATATGAGAAAACTGAGAACAGAACATCTATTAGAGTGAAAAGTAAAAACCTTCAACCAACACCTATGGCTGTTTGCACCAAAAAGGAAGAAACAAGGGGTCATTACACAGCAAATATACACAAAACTACATGACACTTTCGGCACATACCTTGCCTATGAATAAATGGAACAAAGATATAGGGATGGTTTCATGTAGTTTTGTGTCCTTGTTCCTTTTTGGTGCTCCAAGCCATCCCTGTATCCCCTTTCATTTTTGAAGAAATTATTTTTCTACTTGTTATGATGTCACTCTGCATGGAAAAGTGAAAGCACTAGATGCTAGATATGGGCCTGTAGATTATTGGTAGTGATTTATAAAAGCCTAGGGAGTCATTTTCGCCGAGTTTTGAGGTGTTTTGCATGCGGATCACATGAGATTTGACCCTTGCCATCCCTATATTGGAGCGTCTACCGACGTCACCCTTGAAATTACTCTTTGAAGTGAAGTTTACTCTTTTACTTTTTGAAGGATGAGTTTACCCTTGTAAACTTTGATTGGTGAAGTTTTTTAAGGGTAAAGTTTAGCCTTTTTGAAGGGCGAAGTTTACCCTTGCAATTCATGAGAGCAACGAAAACTGAGAACAGAACATCTATTAGAGCGAAAAGTAAATACCTTCAACCAACACCTATGGCTGTTTCCACATATGTTTAGTATCACTGTATGTAGCTAGAAACATTATGGTACATATGTACAGTGTCTGTTAATACACATGCAAAATTAATATCATTGTAAGCCATTTTTTTCCAGACAGGATCTGTTTTGCAGCACCTGCTGTGAACCGCAAGAGAATTGCTGTCTCACTTGACATGAACGATCTCATGGCCAAAATGAAATTGACATTACATCATCATTACATCATTCTTGTACAAAAAAACAGTGACACACACAATGTCTCTAACTGTTTTGAGAGTTGAAATGTTGTGTATTATGAGATAATGGACACAAAAAGTGCATGAAACTATACAACAACACATTCTTTAACTATATCTCCATCCACTATGATGATCTTGTCAGGTGATGTACTGGCTACTAAACACATGCTCCTACCAATAGTCATAGAGCCAATCTCCACCCACTGTCCATCCAGTAGCTGGTGAATGGAGTTGACTGGTGACACACCTCGACTGCCACCAATGACTACTAGCTGTCCACAGAGAGTGGCAGCTGTTGAGTTTCTCACTGGTAGAGGAGGCAGAGGTTTCCAGGATAGGGTGAGAGGTGATGTGATTGGTTGATCACTGGATGGTAGGGCTGCAAGAGAACACGAGTAGCGATTAGCATCACGTCCTATCACATTCAACTGATCGCCACATATTGTGGCTGAAGGGTAGCGGAGAGGTTGTGGTAAGTCTGTTAGTTGGTACCATCTTCTGCTCTTCACTTGAAATAGTTCGACTGTAGCAGTCCAACCACACCACCAACACCCCCAATCACAATGAGGTATTCACCATCAGATGTACTAACTACAGCAGTGTGGGAATGTGCAGTGTTCATTGGAGGGTATTTCTCAACCCATTTCCTCTGTCGTAGTGTGTATAGCTTGTTAGTACAACCAGATCCACCCCCTCCCCCTACAGCAGTTAGTTCCCTGTCAGTTATGACTAGTCCAGAGTTCTGATATGGACATGAAGGAAGTTCCTCCCATTTCTCTGTACTACATTCATATTGGTAGACTGAGTTGGAGTAATGTGGGGTGAAGTATGCAAATCGACCATCAGTTGTTGCAGATCCTCTCTCCATTCTACATGGTGCTGGCTTCTTACGATGACACTGCACAGTGAGCTGAGGGGAGATCACATGACATGTAATGACATCATAATCATCAAATCTGGACCTCAGAATGTAACACTATGGCTGCATACATGTGTACAGTTTGCACATGTGTCATGCAAATTGATTGGGCATAAATAATAATCAGCGATTACAGGCTAGGCAGCTAGTTAACAGGCTCATAATTCACACCCTCCATACATTCTCTATGGGAGAGAAAACAAGTGCGCGACTTCTCTCTGTCTCTTTTTTGTGGCACGAGGAATAACCAAAAAATTACATGGATAAGGCGAGTAATTAATATTTTCGCGCATGATTTGTGGGTATTTGTGTGTGTGTAACATTATACAAGTATTCAAAATGAAAGGGGGATATAGGGATGGTTTGAAGCACCAAAAAGGAAGAAACAAGGGGTCACACAGCAAAGATGCACAAAGCTACATGACACCATCCCTATATCTTTGTCTCATATTAAACTTTACTTCAAGGTAAACTGTTGCAGAATGGATATGACGGAGACGGCAAGCGCGGCTCTTTCCCAATTAGGGAGGAAAATGTCAGCAGGGCGAGATTGGTTGTAAACAATAACACAAAGATATAGGGATGGTGTCATGCACTACTGTAGTTAGTAATGGCATACTAGGCATGAAGATAACGAGGAAAGAAAAAGAACAGCTCCATTACTATACAAGGAAACGTGCAAACACAAACATCCAGGAAAATCCTCACAATACTCAACACAAAATGGTAGATAGCAGTTAGAGTAAAGCTGCCAACCTGTACAGGCAACCGTCAGTAAAAACCTGACCGTATCAAGTCAATCATCTTCCATACAATCTTAGTGTGTATGCGCGCATCGATGCAGAACTCTAGTACGAGCCACGAGCAAAGATTTATGTCTCTAGGCTGCTGTTTTTAGGAATAACAAAAAATTACGTGGATAAGGCGAGTTATTCAAATTTTCGCGCATGATTTGCGCGTATTTGTGGTGTGGGTCTACAAACACAACTACAAACAGATCTGCCTATCATATATAGCTCATACATCTATGGTGCTAGGTATATACCATGCCTATCCCTATGCACTACTGTACTTAGTAATGGCATACTAGGCATGAAGATAATGTGAGAAGAAAAAGAACAGCTCCATTACTATACAAGGAAACATCCAAACACTAAACATCCTGAGGTCCAGGTTTGATGAAAATCCTCACAATACTCAACACAAAATGGTAGATAGCAGTTACAGTAAAGCTGCCAACCTGTACAGGCAACCGTCAGTAAAAACCTGACTGTATCAAGTCAATCATCTTCCATACAATCTTAGTGTGTATGCACGCATCGATGCAGAACTCGGTCTGGTACGGGCCACGAGCAAAGATTTATGTCTCTAGGCTGCTAGGTAGGAGGTAGAACTATCTCTCTGTGTTTTCACGCCATCGTGGTGCTATTTTCAGAGCTGAAATATCCGTAGAAAGCTGCAAAGAAGTGATGATTCACCAAACTCGCGGCTCTCAGTAAAAATCGGTTCCGTTCAGTACTACCGTTTAGTGTACTCGGTCACAAAATATCAAAGGAAAAGGAGTGCCATAGCTGCATTATTATCCCTCCAGTTGTGCACAATACAGTTTCCTAATATGACTCATAGTCTGTTTGAATGCAAATGCAGAGAGTGACTGGAAATGTGAAATGTACAATTACTGAAAGTTCCTGAGAAGCTTTGAGGGGCGTGTTAGGCTGCAAAAGCTTTTGCAGTCTAACAGGGGTGAGATGCTGTAATTCGTAAAAATATGGAAGAATTCGTATTGTTGGAAGTTAAAGAGAATGTGGCAGTATGTAAGGGTTAAATTTAGAAAGGTTACTAAAGACATACCTTTCTTGGTTGTACAGCTGTTGCTAGGGGAGCAGGCTGGGTCTGACAAAAGAGGGTGGAAACACAGAGCAATATTCACGGATATGATTCATAGCCAATGATTAATGGATATGCACTGGTATTCATTCTCTCCCATAGTGTATGTATGTGCACCGGTATCCCATAGTGTATAGTGTATGAATACGCCATACAACTGGGCACTAACACAATCAGTAAATTTCTAGGCATTTCTAAAGGCCTCACGATACTCTACCACAACAGTTATCATTGTTAATGTTGCCTACCTTTCGTGGTTTAACTACAGGTGGTATGGCATGGGGTACAGCTGTTGCTAGGCGAGCAGGCTGGGTCTAACAAAAGAGGGTGGAAACACAGAGCAATATTCACGGATATGATTCATAGCCAATGAATAAAGGATTGTTTACCGTTGTTCCTGAGTCACTCCGCTGGAGGGACTTCTGGAAGTCAGCCACTAGAGCCTCACTTGATCGCAGCTGTTCCTCCTGCAGTCAGGAGGACCTCTAGTCACAAAACATGACACATCCTGCAGTTATCACTATTCACCTTCTGTCTCAGTTGCTGCTGAGTCTCAGCTAACTCTCTCTCCTTCCTTGTTAGCTCATCTCTCACTGTCGCCTTCTCTCTTAGCTCCCTGTCCTTGGCCTGCACTAACTCAGTCTCCTGCAGTCAGGAGGACCTCGTTACAATGCATTAGTTC
>CASHTH010004185.1:0-16504 GCA_030341885.1 Geodia barretti
AAGCTTTCCCTCCTATTCTTTGCAAACGAATGTGCCAGTCCACTACGCAATCGATATTCCTGTCTACGCTTGAGACGACGAACCTCGTACTTGTATCTCTTTTTTGCGTGTTTCTTTATGGTGGGCAGAACACCAGCTGACGGACATCCAGCTTCAGTCCATATTCTATGCCAGAGAATTGAGGCCTCCTTCAACTTTAAAGCACTGTCGTTCTAGCCATGAATTCTCCGTGAGGATGATGACTTCCTAGGAAAGCAGCAGAAAGCACAATCCAGTAAGGTAGAAACAATGTGGCTCGCATAATCATCAAGTAGACAAGTATGAGCAGTGCACTCAGGCTGGGAACATTGCTAATTGGAGGAGCAGACAACCTATCTGAAACCATATCCTGGTACATCATGATGGAGGATTGAGTAGCTTTAGACCAGTCTATGCGAGCTGTAGGTTTAGAAGTAGTAGATGGCGTAGCATTTATTGGAGTACAGTGCATATTCAGCAAAAAAGAAAGAGGGAGATGATCAGAAAGGTTAGTCCCACATGTTACAGTATGTATATCAGTAACAAACGAAGAGAGTGACTGTGAACACACAACATGGTCAATCCAAGAGTGCACAAGACCGTCATCTCTCTCATAGGTGAAATTAACCGACTCACGATAAGAAAGATCACAAACAACAAAATTATGTTCTGAAACAAAATCAGAAAGCAAACTTGCCAGTCTACCACCACGATCAAAATCAACATTGAAGTCACCAGCAATTAGGGTATAATCACACTGTAAGAATTGGTGTAATCACACCACTATTCCAACCACGACAATTATATGACTACAAACGAAGTGGAGCCATTATGATGTATCACTATCACCCTGGACAATGGTAGAAGAAGATGAGGTGGAGGAGTTGGACTGGGCAGGTGACAGAGAGCGAGAATGGTCAAGAGTGGAGGCACCTGGAGAAACGAGAGTGGGACGAGTGGAAGGACGCTTCCTAGAGTTGGAATCCATATTGGAGGTAGGATTGAACACATTCGATTGTGAGTTACTGCTTTGAGAAAGAGTAGATGAAGAGTCTAGGACGGGAAATTGAATAGAGACTTTCAAAGGGACCCTCATACGAAGCTTGTGGTCAGGAGGTAGGTCTTCTCGAAGGAAAAGTCGGGGTACTTTAAAACCCTTCAAATTACTCTTGCGGAGCAAAATTACTTTACGATCTCGTAGAGTAGTGAGTTTTATCAGTACAGGTTGTGGCCGCTGACAGCCTTGAGCACCCCTGGAACTATCAAACTTTCCAAGCCTAATTACATCTTTTACAGAAACTGTTTTACCAGCAAGAAATTCCAACATCTCATGAACAGATTCCTTTGTGTACCTACATTCAGGGAGACCAAAGAGAATGAGGTTGCAGTCGCGACTATCAGTAGTAGGTGGTGACCTAGCTATACAGCCACACGAGATTTCTTAGGAATGGATGTGTTTGTACCTACAGAAGGAGGCACTGTAACGTTGGACGAAGCAACAGCTGCAAAGGTGGCCTCACCAGGAGCACCTCCGGCTTCAAGAAGACGCAATATTTTAGCTTCAAAAAGATCAATTTTAGAAGCAAGTTCTAGTAACGAAAGGGTATTCATCTCCACTTTTTCTGAGATGGGATCAAGAGACAGTGATGGGACTCTTAATAAATCAGTGGCTTCAACAATAAATTCCTGGGATAAGGTCAGATGAGTCCAAAGCAACAAAGACTGTATTATGTCGTCATGCGCGGGTGGATCGAAAGCGCCGCCACGCACTATATCAGGGCGAAATACCCGCAACGAGGGCTATATCAACTTCCTATGAATGTTATATCAACTTCCTGTGAGACGCAAGGGATGGCATGAAGAGCGCTCGAGTGAGGGAGAAGAACAGGAGAAGGCCAGCGACGGCGAAGGGACTAGCGCGAGCACGGATGCAATACGGCGGAGATCGGGGCGAAATACGCACAGCACGAGCTACATCAACTTCCTATGAATGTTATATCAACTTCCTGTGCCAGACGCAATGGATGGCGCGAAGAGCGCTCGAGTGAGGGAGAATAACAGGAGAAGGCCAGCGACGGCGAAGGGACAAGCGCGAGCACGGATGAACGTGAAGTCAGCTCAGAGACGCTCCGGGTCACTACCTGCCAGCAACACGGCGGAGAAGCAGGAAAAAACCGGTCGGAAAACTGGTTTCGGTCGAGACAAACAAGAATGTTTGCGCCATTATCCGTAGCAACGTGGGTCAGACGACATAAATTACTTATGTCATGCCCGTTCGGTACGTTTCCGTATATACCTCACGGACATGACATATCTAATACATATACTAGGCGAATGCATGGCATTTTTGGCGAGCGGGAGCAAGCACACAATGACTGTATCTGCACCAGCCATCCTAGCAGCGCGTAGAAGTCCTGACGCATAACCTCAAGGCTATCTGGGTATATAGAGCCACCATCATCCCAATCACTGCAGTGTTAATATGTTTCTCTCCTATTAGCATCAGTACTTAATGTACTGAAGGTCCCAGACCACACCACGAGGAGGTTGGAGAGAACGTGGTTCAAGCGTGGGGGCGTGTGTGTAAGCACAATATGACATGGAAGAAGTGTGCATGAGAAGATATACAAAAAAAGACACGTTCCTTACCAACCTAACCTAACCTAACCTAACTAAGATGCGAAGAGAGCTAGAGACTGTGACATGACGCTAGGATGCGAAGGGACGACTAACTAGGATGCGAAGAGACGACTAGCTACGGTGCAGGAACCTAACTAGGATGCGAAGGGACGACTAACTAGGATGCAAAGGGACGACTAGCTACGGTGCAGGGCCACCTACGATAAACACAGTGAGGTTAATAAAAATTAAAAATAAAAACTTTTAAGAAAAAATACTTATCTTCAATGTGGAAATACAGTGCAGTTGGGCAGTTGTTGAAAATGTAGTGCCTTCTTCTGTGGTAAAACCACTCATTACATGTTGATGGTAATACCAGTTGTTGATACTTTACCATTGCGGTTGGTTAAATGATGGTAGATGTAAAGTACTGAGTGGTGGATGGCTGTAGAGAGAGAAGCCGCTGGTCTTCTTCTTGTCTGTCCTTGAGACGACTGCTGTTTGAGAGGCTGGAGAGCCGCTGGTAAGGAAATGGTGGCGTAAAGAGCAAGTCTTGGAGGCAACGGACACGAGAGCAGGCAACAAATGTTAGGCCTGTGGAGAACTCTCTCTTGCCGACATCGATGACCACCTTGTCCAGGGTGAGACCCTGAGACTTGTGGATGGTGACTGCCCATGCCAGCTTGAGGGGCAGCTGAAGACGTGAGCATGGGCCTCCTGAGGAAGACCAGGAGCGGCGAAGAGGAGTGATGGGTACTGTGCCGTCAGGGAAGGTGGGGCCGGAGTAGCTGTCAAAGTGGACCATGACAGCGATGGGCAGGTCAGGTGGTCCTCCAGTCCTGTAACAGATGGCCTTGACAGTTCACATTGCTCCGTTGACGAGGCCAGCATCAACCCAGAGGTTGCTGGTGAGCATAACACGGGCTGACCTGGCCAGGCAGATGACTGCCTTCAGTCCTCCTGCATTGTCAGCTGGGGCCTTGGCTGCATTGGGTCCAGTGTGAACTGCCTTGATGGTGGCAATGGGCTGGCCACTGGCCTGCAGCTGAGCCACGTTGTACACTACCACAGCTTCGACAGTGGGGATGAGGTGGAGGGAAGTGGAGAAGGGAGAGAGACCCTGGACTCTTGTGTCATGAGGTGGTTCCAGTCGGCCACTGTTACCTTGGCATCTCTCAGTCTGAGGAGGACGTCTCGGAACTTGACTTGTTCTGGGCCCTGGCCTGCTTGACGCATGACTTGGTCCAGGACCACAGCCAGCTGGAATGTCTGGTAGGCAGCTCTCCCCTGGTCAGAGAGCTCGGAGCGAGAGTCGGTGGTGTAGAGTACCTGACTTGTGAGAAGGCCTGCTGGAGCTTGGTGAGTCTCTCACCCTCCAGGTCCTTGAACTCTCCTCTGGTGGGCAGACTGAGGAGAGAGTGGAGGGTGGAGGGTGCGGCCATCAATGTTGAAGGCAGCCACACCAGTTGGAGCTGCAACTATGACCTGATGCTGAAGGAGAAGTCGGAGACAGTGGATTAGGTAGGACTTCCCTGTGCCCGCTGTGCCAGAGACTATCATCCTGAGGGGTTGAGGACTGTTGTCTGAGTTGTGCTGCTGAACGATTGTGTACACCCGCTGCTGCGTTCCCTGCAGGTTGGCTGGGTCAGCTGTGGTGGTGAGATGTGTTGTCCAGCTCCCTGTCTCTGCTGAGCTATGAAGGACGGAGCCTCATCGTGTTGGGTATGACTGTGCAGCAAGGGTCCAGTCAATATCCTCTTGTGTGTCCATGCTGGGCTGCATGTCTGCATTCTGGCGACAGATCACACCACTCTTCCGTTGCTCGTGATGGTGGAGTAGTGGTTCGCTGTTCCTCTTGCTCCTATACAAACAAAGACACGATGAACTTACAGTTATATTTACATGTAAAAACTGACCTCAGTTTCTTCAGATTCATCTTCATTAGTATGTAATGCTGAAGAAGACGATACATGTCCTTCTCCAGGCAGGGAGGGATCTGGCCAGACTGTAGAAATGCAGCATGGCATTACTGTAACTGTCATACCCAGAGAGTAGGTCGTCCATCTGGCGAAAAGGCTTGTGTTGCATCAGTGAGTGGCGACAGTACTGTTCATACTTCTCCCGAGCAGGATCAGGTGAGACGTACGGTCGAGGGATGACGACAATACGTCTACTCATGGGAGTCGGGCCAGCCCCGAGGGTCTTGGGCATAGAGTACTGGCGGGCAAACTCCAGGAAGGTCATGGGGTTGAAGTGAGGGGAGTCCGGTCGTCCCATGTAGTGGTCGACAATGGAGAGTGCTGTAGCATGCTGCCAGGATCCATGTTGTTTACTGATGATTAAGCTTTAGGACTGTGTTTGTCCCGAACACAACGCAAACACTCCGTACCAAATGGAGTCATCCGGACAGTCAAGCCGGGGAACCTCTCACGGCAGGTGATGCACAGGGACATCTGCAAAGATACCATTTCAGAATGGAATTTGCTTGTCTTTGATTGGACAATTGGCTGGTGAAGTCGAGGTTTGGTTGAAGTAGCTGCACTTGCATGCTGCATGTGACTTTCACGGTCACGCTGGCGTCTTGCTTCAGTCTCTTGTGCAGTCTCTGAGGCAATCCGTTGTTGTTGGCTATGTCCTAACTCCTAAAAGCTGTAGGCGGGCCTCTCTCTCCTCGCTGGACTCGGCAGCAATTCTCTGCTCTTGATTCCTACGTACCTGTTGCAGGCGGGCCTCTCTGTCCTCGCTGGACTCGGCAGCAACTCTCTGGTCTTGATTCCTGCGTACGGGCCCTCTCTCGCTGACTCGGCGCATTCTCTGCTCTGTTCCTGCTACCTGTTGCAGGCGGGCCTCTCTCTCCTCGCTGGACTCGGCAGCAACTCTCTGGTCTTGATTCCTGCATGCCTGTTGCAGACGGGCCTCTCTCTCTTCCCTGGACTCAGCAGCAATTCGCCTTGCCTGGTAGCTTCGGAGCTGTGCGAGCCTGGCCTGTTCAGTTTCCCCTGTTTCTGCAGCGCGTCTAGCTCTTTCTCGTACACGACGTCTCGCTAGTCGTGCTTGCCTTTCTTCTGCTGTTTCAGCGGCGAGGCGTTCCCTTGCCCGTTCCCTATCACGCAGTCGGCGTTGAGCACTTTCTTCGCTGTTTCGGCCGCGAGGCGTTCCCTTGCCCGTTCCCTATCGCGCAGTCGGCGTTGAGAAGCCCGTTCCCTATCACGCAGTCGGCGTTGAGAAAGCCGGGCCTCTCTCTGATCAGGAGTCTCACCGGCACGACGTTGTCTTTCCCGCTCTCTTCGACGACGAAGGGCATCCTCTGTAGACTGATGATCCATGGTTGCCACGGTTGTCAGACTAGCACACATGCATGAAGCATGCAAAGAAGTCGCGCATGCGCACTTACACGACGTACGCGGTCGGTCGTATAAATAATATGTGACCCGCTCTGGGAAAAGGTACAATTCGGCGATTTTCCGATATGCGCGTATATAGCAAAAAAAACTCGATGGTTTTGGCAAATATAGTTTATGACACAGGACTTCCTCTCCTGACTGCTCTCGCTCTCCCTCACCTGCTGTGTTGTCCTCCTCTGCGTCCTCATCTTCTACCGTTGTCCAGGGGGATTCAAACACGTCATAATGGCCCCACTTCGCTGTATTTCGTATTAGTAGGCGAATGCATGGCATTTTTGGCGAGCGGGAGCGAGCACACAATGGCTGTATCTGCATGAGCCATCCTAGCCTATTTACAACTTGAACCTTAGAACCACGAAGATTGTAAAGAGGTATAGCTATACAGCCTCGGTCAGGTATTGAAGAGCGCAGCGAATGCCAGCGAATAGACGAGAGTTCTTTCGCTGAGATTTCGCATCGATATGACAGCTAGGCAGCGTGTAAAGAATATGCGCGTTCCCTTCTCAGGAGTCTCACTGACACGATGTTCTCTTTCCCTCTCTCTTCGACGACGAATGGCATCCTCTCAGACTGATGCGAGAGTACGGAGCTACACACACGCACGACACATCAGGCAGCATGTGAAATTTTGAAATTAAAAAGAAGCGCGTAATCCTGGAGCATGCGCACTTACACGACGTACGCGGTCGTATATAAATAAGTAAATAAATTTTTAAAAAAATCGCGCCGTTTGGACCACTAGGTTAGCTCGCTCCCGCTCGCCAATAATTGTAGAGGATGGTATAGTGGTACGATTACACTACAACCATATATTGATTCTTTTGATGTTTGTTTGTACAAGAGCATTGGTTACTCAGTAGTTATCTTCATAAAATCGGTGAGATCTCCAAGGATTTTGCGTATGTTGGAGTAAGTGGTATGGATGAGTCATTTTTGTTGGCCGGTAGACCGTTTGGTGGCTGTGCTATTCTGTATAGAAAATCATTATCCTCCTGTGTCACCCCTTTACATTCTCACTCTAATATATTTTGTGCTGTGAAATTATGTGATTTGTCGGGGTCATCAGTCTTATTGATTAGTGTGTATATGCCTTCTGATAATACTCCTACTTCTTTTGTCAATTATCTGAATACTCTTGGAGAGCTTGAAGGCTTTATTGACTCGCAACAGTGTGATTGTAATTGGCGAGCGGGAGCGAGCTAACCTAGTGGTCCGAACGGCGCGATTTTTCTATATTATACTAGTGCAAATGTTGAACATTGTTGGCGAGCGGGAGCGACCCAACTTGGGATTTGCAGGTGAGCAGAACGGTACTTACCTTACGCTTTCAACTCGTCAGTCGTGGTTCACCAGGCAGCTGGCATGCAGCAGTACGTGCACGAGCAATCCTAGCGTATTTGCAAGTTGCAGCTTGGAACCATGAAGATTGGGAAGAGGTACAGCCTCGGTCAGTCACCGAAGGTTGCAGCGCATGCCGTCGAATGGAGGAGAGTTCTCTAGCTGGCTATATAGCTCGATCGGCGCATATATATATATATATAGAAAAATCGCGCCGTTCGTACCACTAGGTTGGCTCGCTCCCGCTCGCCAATTATATACGACCGACCGCGTACGTCGTGTAAGTGCGCATGCTCCAGTATTATGCGCTTCTTTTTATCTGAAATGATTTCAAAATTTCACATGCTGCCTGATGTGTGTCGTGGGTACGCGTGTGTAGCTCCGTACTCTCGCATCAGTCTGAGAGTGCCATTCGTCGTCGAAGAGAGAGGGAAAGAGAACATCGTGTCAGTGAGACTCCTGAGAAGGGAACGCGCATATTCTTTACACGCTGCCTAGCTGTCATATCGATGCGAAATCTCAGCGAAAGAACTCTCTTCTATTCGCTGGCATTCGCTGCGCTCTTCAATACCTGACCGAGGCTGTATATACCTCTTTCCAATCTTCGTGGTTCTAAGGTTCAAGTTGTAAATAGGCTAGGATGGCTAATGCAGATACAGCCATTGTGTGCTCGCTCCCGCTCGCCAAAAATGCCATGCATTCGCCTACTAGTATTATTGCCAGTGATTTCAATGTTGATTTTGATCGTGGAAGTTCTTTAGCAAGTTTGTTGTTTGGTTTTGTTTCTGATAGGGATTCTGTTGTCTGTGATTTGTCTTTTCGTGAGTCTGTTAAGTTTGTGTACAAAAGGGATGATGGTCTTACACACTCATGGATTGACCACATTATTTGTTCCAGACCCTTCTCCTCAGTTATCACAGACGTCTACTCTTTAGACTGTCGCACTAACTTATCCGATCATCTCCCGCTGTGTTTCATGCTGCATATCAACTGCTCTCTGATTCTCACACTGGGATTGTTCATTGTGTAGCACGAGTTAGTACTATTTCTAATCTTCTATATCATCGCTTTCAATCTTTTCTTTCAAGAGTTCTTTCTTCTTCTTCTTAATATTTTTCATGAATTATCTCATTATGTTTATTCTTTTGCCTGTTACAATGTTTTGTATGGTCATAAACATGTTAGAGTATTTAGTGATGTAGATTTTGACACTGCCTGCACCATAAGGCTCATCCGTTCATATCATGGGTTATACACACCTATTGAATCAGTTATTGAAACTCTATCATGTCAGTGAAGTCTACTGCCTTAATCAGTTATTATGTCATTCTTCTCTCTATGGGTGGTCCGGTGGTCAGTCCAGGAGCCCTTAAGCCCCCGGTTGGCGACGGGATATAGTCCAGAAGGCCACTGGTTCACCTGTCATCTACATCCTTCCTTTCCTATCATTCTGCACATGTATTTGGTGTGTATAATAATAATAATAATAATAATAATAATAACCTAGCTTCTACCTCTTCGCGTTGGAACGAAGTCGATTTACCGCTCGTAGCGCCAGCAGCGTCTCCTCGTAGTTGTGGGCATTGCCACCGCGTGTATTGCATAAATTTACACACGCAATATAACGCGCACGTAAGGGTGCGCGCGTTATTGGTACGGCGCTCGAACGGAAGCCACTACGAAGGTGTGGTTTTCGTTCAATGGTGGACCAAAGTGGCACAAAAGTTGAGACGAAGGGGGAACTGATGAATGCGGAAAAAATTGTAATGAAAGTCTTAGGGAGAGTACAGCTAAATACAACCTGCGGACATCTCAAGCTGTTAGAGCTATTCGTGCGACGGGTATAAATTTTCTTCGTTGTATGCAGCGTGCGTTGCGCTTTCGAACAATACGCGTAACGCAATTTTGAATTTTTGCGCCGAATTGTACCCTTTCCCAGAGCGGGTCACATATACAGAAAAATCGCGCCGTTCGGACCACTAGGTTAGCTCGCTCCCGCTCGCCAATTATCCAGGTTTGCAACAAGCTGGCTACGCCGGTCAGAGCCACGATGAGAGTGTTGTATAAGACCAGCTGCCTCTAGGGGTTGTTTACAGTGATCCCACAATAGCCTTTTCGTATTTTTAACATCGTCAGGGCTAAAATTTATGCTTACACACCTTTTATCTCAAAGACACTACATCACCCTTTAGCCTGTACGCCTTAATGAAAGACAGAACAGCACTGATTAACAAAGGCCTAGCAAGATGATGGGATGAGTTGGATGGTGTAAGCGGAGATGCAGACGTTGTGGCGCCTTGGTTACGACCTTGTTGTAGATTACCTTGCACACAATTAGGCTGTGTATCAACATTACATAAAGCATGTTTGGCACTTTGTTTAGGGGAACAACACAGGCTGTACTCACCCAGAGGTTTACCTCAGTGCATAATTGACTGTCTCCACTTTTTGGTCTTTTTCCCACAATGGGATTCAAATTCAGAAGGGGTATACCAACATCCTTCCAACAAAATACATTCCCTAGAGACCGTTTAGACTCATCCAACTTGTCTAGATAGAACCAGACAGAACAGCTACCACAGCTAACATACCTTGGTTGTCATTTGTAACTGAACGTTTCAACAGAGGTTTATCCAAACGACTATCATGCTTAGCTGCCATTTCAGACAACAAAGTCGAAGACAACAAAAAACGAACAGCATCAAACAAGCAGCACACACCAACAAGCAACAAACTTCATGGCAGCGGTGATATATGGCGGTCAAGTCAGGAGTAAGGCTACCTCCGGGATCGTCTGGGTCGCACCTGGTCCACTCTCTCTAGATGGGGTGGTGTTGAGGGTTCTCGGGGCCCCCACCACGATGGTCGTCCCGTCGTATTCGCGCAGGAAATCAGTGACGCCGTTCACCTCAAAGGCCCTGGCTGCAGATATCCCTCAAGCAAACCCAGGCTAGATAGTCGTCGCAATGGGCCGAAGAAGTAGCTATTACGATTACTGGGGGTTGTTAATGGCTTGGGGTTGTTAATGGCTTGTTAGCTTGGTTTTCACGCCATAACTCTTGAACGCATTGCTTTTACGAAAATCGCCAAATCGTGTCGTGCTGAACCTTTTGGTATCGCTCATTTGTTGTCTCTTTGCTCGTGGTGGCAGAAAACGTGGTAAAAGACAGACAGACAGACAGACAGACACTGCAGACCTGCCAACCCTCCCGGAATGTCCGGGTTTATCCTGCAAAAGAGATGCTTACCCGCTGCCCCACATATTGGTTAAAAACTCCCGGATTCTCTGCGCTGCGCGTTCGGCACACCCCCACTATAGATACCTGCTGCCGCGCGGTGCAAAGGTCGCACAGTGAAAGTTGGGAGCAACTACATAATACAAGGCTAGCGCGCTTTCAGTGCCGTGGATGAGTGGATCAACTGGAGTGTATATACGGACCCGACGCGTAGCAAGTTCCGGCCACGCCCAAAATCACCCCACGCGATGCGCGCTTACTAATTAAGGCCACGCCCAAGCGCACTCTTTTTTAAACCAGTTTTTTGTAGCAAAACCAGTGATATTTTACCCTTTGACCAGAAAATTTCAGTCCTATGGTTGGCAGGTCTGACTAACAGACACACTCGAACTCAGCTACCGACCAGATACCGTAACCGTCGCTGCGCATGCGCGCCGAGGGTTAACAATCGGGAATTGGCAATGCCCACTCACATGATGAATCGCAAGAGCGCTCTAATTTTGTCGCTTTTGGCGCTCCATGCCACGGACGTGCTTACCAGAGTTCGGAATTGGCCATTTCTCAATACTGGACTCTCAAAACCTAAACGCTGTACCAGCGCCGGGTCTCGAAGCGCTAACGTCCCGGCGCGCTATTACTTTCTACTTTCCAGGAGAGTCCAGAAGGCCGCTGGTCTGCTCAAGCGTTTCTAGTCCCGGCGCTGGTATAAGATCACGGCGCCGGTATATATCGTTGACCTTTGCACCATACCATCCGCCCACATTCCGAGGTTGAGCATGCGCAAGAAGACAAAACGGGGCGAACTTCAAATTTCGATAACTCGGGCTAGACAGCAGATATCGCGACGAAAATAGCAGCGCTATACGCTACGTCACCGGGGGAATCGAACGAGTGGCGTCGATCGGCTGTTGGCGAGACACACCCCTTACTGGTCGAAGTCGGTATATATAAGAGTCCCAAGGGAATTTCTCTTTTGCCCTCCTATTTCTCATGCCTCTCCTGCTGCTATCCTGGCATTTCCACCTGAGCAAACCTATGCCAAGCCCCTACCCTGATGGACTTACACGTTTCTTTGTTTTGTGCAAAACCCGGAACATGGTATTACAGTGAGTGTGCGCATAGCCAAGCAGAGCAACAAACCCGAGACGCACTTCTTGATATCGAGCCCGCGGTCGCGCGCGGTGTGGCCGGCCGGCCGGATATCACGGCTCGCGTGCGCCGCAGCGGGGCCGGCCTTGTAGTTTACGGAGCTATACGGAGCAGAAAAGCTGCGCGTCCCGGGTGAACACTCGGGTCGACCTGACTACACTCGGGTCGACCTGGCAACACTCGGGTCGACCTGGCAACACTCGGGTCGACCTGGCAACACTCGGGTTTACCTGAGAACTCTAGGGTCCACCAGAGATAACATGAATTTTCGCGGAGACACTGAGTACTCAGGTAAACCTGGGAACTGTCAGGTCTATCTCAGAGCTCTCGGGTCGTCCTGAGAACTCTCCAAAATGAGCAGTAATTTCAAATAGACTAGCCTGATTACGCGGGTCTCCGCAGCTTGCGCATGCACCTCTCACACCGTGCAAAAAACCTAAGATTTTCGCAGTTTAGCTACCTGTGTTTCCGCGGAAATTCATGTTTTCTCAGGTCGACCCGACAGTTCTAAGGTGGACCCCGGGATGCGGGGATTTTTGATACTGATGGCGTGCCATACGATCGAAATCCTGTGCTAATTAGCAATTGGCTTCGGCGCGCATGCGCAGCGAGGGTTGCAGTAGTTGGTTTGTCTGTCTGTGTGTCTGTGTGTGTCTGTCTGTCGACGCTTATTCTGACACAGCAGGCTACGAGGCGGCCTATTAGCGATACCAGCGGCTTCAGAACTACGCGGGATTGAAAAACAGAAGGGCGATTTTCCTGAAACGACTGCGTTGGAGAGATATGCCGTGAAAACAAGCGAAAAAGCCAACGTGCATAATGAACTGGGCTTACCGCGACCTGATTCGCTCGCTCTGTGTACCTTGGGGGCTCAGGAAGTCACAACCAATGGCATGTATCGACTCCCGCATGCTATCTACTGCCATAGCTAACCCGTGTCAGACTCTACGCGAGTTACGAGACCGATTTAGCAGTATCGCGCATGCGCAGTTCGCCGAGGGCTTGCACTGCAGTGCTTTTCATTCACTTGGTTTTTACGCCATAACTTTAGACGGCAGTATTTTTACGAGAATCGCCACGAAGCCTGTGTAGCGCTGAACCCGTTGGTGTCACTTCTTTGCCTGTTTGTTACGCGTGGTGGCGGAAAACGTGGGAACAGACGCACACAAAGAACCATCGCTGCCCCTGCGCGCCGAGGGTTGATCACATCGTTAGTCGACCTATGACCCTGTCGAATTTCCCCCTAGGCGAGGTATTGAAGGTGCGTATGTTGGTAGAAGGAACCCACGGCCACCACTAAGGAACCACGCAGGGGCGTGGTTTGATTATTTAACCCCGTCGTCGCGGGCGTCGCTTGTGCTGCTTCCCCATCATTCTCTTCATAGCAGAGCTCAAGCAAGATGGGATTCCCATTGACAGATAAAACTTTCAGTTATCGAATGTATAAGCTATACAAACACGCAAGAAATGCCGTTCGGAGCAGAAACTGAGCTGCTACATATTTATACATTCGATAAGTTTTATCTTTCAATGGGAATCCCATCTTGCTTGAGCTTCTGCTATGAAGAGAAATGATGGGGAAGCAGCACAAGCGATGAGAGCGACGACGGGGTTAAATATTTAAACCACGCCCCTGCATGGTTTCTCACCAAAATACGTACTTTATACCCGTAGGCGTGTCCCCGCAGTGCCAGGTTCGCTCGGAAAACGCAGACGTGGCTCAGGGTCATGTCTCATGACTCTGTAGCAGTCCACACCGATCCGGAATCCCAGACGACCACAGAGGTCGAGTTGGAGAATTTGGTAAGAAAGGCTCGGAGCTCCAACTTGGAGGAGAAGCTTTCAGCTGTCCAGGCCATCGGGTAACTCTCTATTATACAGGTTCTAGTCTTGAATCGACTCTATGGGTGGGCCCTAGCTAGGTACAGGTAGGATACGTTGCAGATTTAGAACAGAACTCAGTCACAATTATCATACGGGGAATTGTGTTCATATTATGGATTTGTGATTGTTACTCAACAGTCTTTCGTTACACACTGCACTGCAAGGAGCGTGCGCACCAAACCAATGTAGCTCAGAGTAGGCTTGAATATTATCTTGAGAGCACTTTGTTATCAGCTTCTCTGGCACATCAAAAGATGATGCCTACAGAGAGTGGCATTGTCAATACACAGAGTATAGAGGAGCATGAGGGTAGCTCGCTATACCTTGATTAAGGACAGCTAGGTCTGTCAATGACCTGTGGCATCATGTATTGGACAATCACACAATTCATGTAACTAGGTAAGCTCGCTTTACTCGCCCATTGTAGCACTATTCAGTCGATGAACTTTCACACAATCCCCATGCACTCTGACTGCTCAATGGTTAGGCTCTACCACCTGCTGTCTATCTCTGTCAATAGAATATTCCTCTCTTTATCCCTCTGTTTTCCTCCATCACCCTGCACCCTCTCTCTCATAACAGGAAGCTCCTGTCCACAGTGGAGGATCATCCCACTGATGCAATCAGCAGGTAAGAGCCACATTTACTGTTTCTTCTACTCACAAGATTGCACACACCAGGAATACGCGATTCAAAGGCAGAAGCTTTAATTGCGGTTCTGTATATCCAAATACGTACTGCTTAGTTCACTCACTACATCATATTAGTGGAAATTATTTTGGGAGTTGAACGAATCCCTTTTAGCTACCTGGAGCTTATTTACGTCTGTGAACTGTTTGATGGACTGGAAGTACCAAATTACCCTACCATGACATATCTGTATATTTTTCTATATATATATTTTTATATAAAATATCATTTCCCACGTATAGGACTGGGGTAGTACCTGTGCTGGTCAGTTGTCTGCAGAGCTCCAGGTTAGTACATGAATTGGTTCAGCAATATCTTCTGATTACCAAAAGGCACAAAAGTGGTTGAAAGAGGGTCTGGTATATAAGGTTCATTTCTTGGTTGTGCTGAGTCAGCATGTTCGGAAAACGGGTAACCCAATCAGATTGCCGGATTTAAAAGTATCATGTGACATGAAGGCGATCTGCAATGCCAACCTGTTCTGCGCATGCGCAGTACAACAGAATGGGAACGCTGACCAGGTGATCACATGACTGACAGGTTGAATTATGCAATTTGCGTACACATGCTGAGTCAGCACAACCAAGAAGTCGGACCTTATTTACCAGACCCTCTTTCACGCGGGAGCACGTGAGGGTCTGGGCATGAGGCTATACATACACCCTAAATTTCTCTTTCCTTCCCCTCTCCTCTCCTCGCCATTTATTCTGTTACGTAGCTCTCTTTACCCCCTGTTGTTCTTCTCTCACCCTCTTACCCCTCTCTAGTCATTCGCTACTATTGCAGGTTCTCAGTACCTTGCAAGTTCTTACATTTGAACAGAGTTTGATGGTTGTGAGATATGGAGCTCTCCCACTTCTTGTGCAACTGTTCAATTCAAAAGACCCTCTTGTCTGTGAGCAGGCTCTGTGTGTCCTAGACAACATATGCCATGATAATGAGTGCTTTGATGATATCAATGTCGATGGGTTCATTGAGCGTCTCCTCTTCTTTGTGAATGACAGGACACCAGTAAGTAGAAGATCTCTCTCTTACTCTCTCATTTCAGTGCATGGTATCATTAACCTTTAGTGTGCTTGCACAGCGAGGGTTGCATTACTTGGTTTGTGTGTCATTCTCGTTACCAGTTTCTGCCACACAACAAGCCGTGCAAAAAGCAATAGTAACGAATTAAAATGGTTTTTCTCTTAAAAACACTGCGCTCAAAATTACGGTTCAAAAACCAAATTAACCAGCATAGGCGTACCTTCACCTGATCCGCTTGCGCCACTCATTGCTCAGTTGCACCAATGCACTGGTTGCTGAGATCAGTGAAAAGTTGGAAGGCATTGGGGTCAAGGAATAACCCTATACTGTTCCACTCCCTGGTGAATGGCAGCCATCACTTGATGTCTACCTGGCTCGTTCAGAGGTGGTTTCAGTGGTGGAGGGCATATGCGAGTGGTGATGTCTTACAATGCCTTTATGTCTTATGTCTTTATGCGTATCTCAGGCCCACCCAACTTCTCTCATGTGCACATGTTAGCTACTAGTAGGCGAATGCATGGCATTTTTGGCGAGCGGAAGCGAGCTTACAAATGGGGGTGGAGCCTACTGAGGGGTGGGCGACGTACCGACGACGTACGGTGACATGCGCAGTTTGGCGACGCTCGACAACGTACGCTGACATTTTATATAAAAATATATATATAGAAAAATCGCGCTGTTCGGACCACTATGTTAGCTCGCTTCCGCTCGCCAACTATCTAGGATACACTGAGTTCTATTTTTCTGTTACCCTAAGCTCTTTCTTCTCTCTACAGACTTCCCTCCTCAGAGGTGTATCAAGGACACTGTCTCACTTGTGTTCCATTAAAAGCAGTTTTGAGAGCATTTGCAAGGTTGGATAAGGTACATAATTTTACTGCCATTTTTCTCCTTTTCCTCAGTCTATCCAGAGAATATTGCCAGCTCTAGTGTCTTTGGTTCAGAAGGAAGACATTGATGTGAAGGCTAAGGCAAGCTGGGCTCTGTCCTACCTGGCAGCAAATCAAATCCAGGTTTGCTTACTGTTATTAATTCTGTCTCCTCTTGTTGTCACTGTACTGAGTCCAGTGGAGTCTCATTAGAACAAATTCCAGGGGACCCCAAAAATTGTCCTTCGTAAGAGGAGTTTTTTGTAACCAA
>CASHTH010004186.1:0-23355 GCA_030341885.1 Geodia barretti
CAAAGTGTTTATGCTGCAAACGTTTCTAAAGCTACTCCTTCATACACTCTTTCTTGCAAACAGATCTTGCAAAATAACTTATTAAACCCTGAGACTAAAAGTTTGGCATTGATCCACCATTATTTTGATCTATTCCTGCTGCAGTGGCAATGTATCCCCCCCATTCAACAATGACTGTGGTAATACCACTAGAAAAAGCAGGATCATATGCAGTGTTGAGTTTGTCGTAGGTAGGCTCTCTCCACATACTGTGATAGTAGCTGAAATAATGCTAAGTAGCCACATTTGCCTTCAGAGAGCAGCTGACAAGTTTGTATCGACTGATAACCACCTCTGCTAGGAGACTAACTATGGGACAGGGATTACTGCAAGAGTCAATGTAGTTGTGGTCGTATGGCTAGCCATTGATAAATGTGAAGCTGCATGAACACGCGTAATGAGAAACTCCCAGGCGATATGAGATAGCAGGCTGCTGCTGGAGCCAATGCTGCGACAAGGCCACCTTCTTCTCTGAGCAGGTCTGCCTTTAGACCTACTAGCCTCTGAGATCTCTCTGAATGCTGTCAACTCACAGAACCTCTTATAATAGTGATGCTTTCATCTTCACAACCATTTGACGCCATTTTTGAGCTGTAAATGTGTCTTCACACACATAGCAGTACTGCCCAATTATTAGTTTTGGTGAAATCGTATTATGTTAAAAGCGTTCCTTGGCCGTTTCCAACATATTTTCTATATTATAGTGTTGCTACTCACTCTGTAATGCGTTTTGATCTTAAAATATGCACTTGCTCTTTATGAAACTGAGCTAAGTTGTTTTGAAGACATAGTGTGTGTTTAGGATGAAGCGGGCATCACCTTCGTTTCACTTTTCACTGGAAACAAAAACGAGGAGGTACTGTGCATGCAACCACGAATGTCTGGGCATGGTCAGCAGCACATACCAGTGGCAAAGACTTGTGGGGATGAATCTCATTAGTTCAGAACCACAAGTGCTGCGCTGCTGGTAGCCCTTTATAAACTGGTGGTGCCAGAGAGAGAAGTTGATTCTTGTGCTGCTTGTTCCTGGTACTTGTGGTATACTTCCTCCACTAAATCTTGATATCTTGTGATTTCATCTCTCTCTCTTGCCTTGTACCATCGTATGACCAAGCCCAGTAGAGCAGATGACACCACTGCCAATGCTAGTGTGCTCAGGTAGAACCAGATACCACATGTACTGGTGTGGAGTATTGGAAACCATTTGTTGCTCCATACCAAAAATAGGAGTGTTCCAAGGCCTACGAAGAAAATTATGTTGTGAAGAAAAGTCCTATCAGAAAGCCCTTCATATTGTATGGTGCCTGTGCACATACAAACTCAGTGCTAGATTTTAGTAGCACTACTATTGCGAATGCCAGGATCAATTGGAAAGGAATGTTAATCAAAATTCTCATTGCACTTGCATTATGACTGTTTTGTATGAAACATACACCCAGTATTACCATCGAACAGAATCGCCTCTGTCACCACACCATACAATGAAGAAGCAATGAGTGCTGCAGCTCCAATTCCAGCAGACTGGAGGATGCTGGGACCTCGGTTTCTCAGACATGGGTAGATGAGTAGCTCATACACCCGGTGGGACAGTGGGAGCCATCATGCTGGACATACATATTGTGAGTTGGCCGGGCAACACCAGGAACGGAATTTCTTTGAGGTGTAATGAACCGAAAGCTTTCTTCCATTGCCGGTTGTGATCATAGTGAGCTGCATAGCTGTGCCATTGAATGTTGACAAGCAGATATTCCATATAACGCACAATGACAACCAGGACTCTCAGGAAGGCCCAATGAGTCCACAGAGAGCAGTAGGCTGCAGCAGTGACATCACCATACTAACTGACTTGTGTGAAATGTGTACAATTCTGTAAAGTACTGATGCTACAATAGACGGACACAAGACCACTAAAAAATGTCCAGACTAGCCATAGTATGAAGGCAGAAATGTTAGCATCAGATCCACTAGAAATCTGGTCTATTCCTAGTGGAATAGCACTGCATGAGTGCGCTCCCAGGACACGTATTGTAGCAGCAAAATTATAAGGTGATATTGTATTGCATATTTCTCCCACAGTAAAGTCTTCCACATAGTGTTAAAACATTACCAAATGGAGAATAACCCAATCCCTTTCAGAGTGAGCTTACAAGTTTGTATCGACCAATGACGACTTCTGCTAGAAGACTGCTATTGGAATTGAGATCAGTACTTGGTTTGTGCTTCTGTCTGTGACGCCCTTTCTGGCACAGCTGCACTGTATTAAATGAAAAGCACTGAAGTGCAAACCCTCGGCGAGCTGCGCTTACGCCATAGTCTACCGCCGTTGGACTGGACTATTAGTATGCGTCTACTCGTGGTTTCCCGCTAGTAGCTCGTGGAGAATCTGGCTACAGTAGTAGATAGCATGCGAGAGTCGATACACGCCCTCCGTTGTGACTTCTTGTGCCTCCAAGGTAAACAGAGCGAGCGCAGGTAAGCCTGTGCGAATTTGCAAATATAATGCGCATGCGCATTTTCCGCAGCGAAAAAAATGGCCGACTGCGCATTAGCCGTATGCCGTAAGATGGTGGAAGTGCTCTAGCTTTGCAGCGGAGCGTTTTCAGAGAAATTTTTGACCCTCATTGCCCGTTCTAGGTGGTATCAATTTTTAATTTGAGAAAAGGAAGAGGACGTGGGAAAACGCGAATTGACAGGAGAGAGGCATGAGGGGGCGAGCCGCCGGAGCGGGGAAATCCCACGAAAATGCAAAGGGAGGGGAAGGGATAGGGGCCGCCCTGAGAGAAGAGCCAGCAAAAGGCCGCCTGCCGCACGGCGGACGCGCGCAAGGCCGCAGCGCGTGCAGCGGGCGGGCGCCCAAGGGGCGAGGGAAGAAGGCCGCCTAAAAGGCCGCGAGCCCGTAAGGGGGCCCCGGGGAGAAAGCACAGGGGCGAAGGGATAAGGTCTAGAAAAGAGGGGAGGAGAAAAGGAGGTGAGGTCGAGCGCACGAAAGGTAGAAAGGACGAAGGTAGACGGAGGAGGGCACACCAAGCAACAAAGGAGAGTATGGCAGGAACGTGCGGGCGGCCAGCCCCTGAGCCCCGGACGGAGGGAGCACAAGGGGAGAGGCAATGGGAAAGGGTGAAAAGGGGGAAAAGGAAGGACGGCACAAGGAGCAAAAAGAGACAGAAGAGAGAGAAGCACCGGGAGGAGGCCGGGCCGGCAGGAGCAAGAAAGGGGGAGAAGGGGCGAAGCGGGGAGAAGCGCCCAGCCAAGAAATCGGAAAGAGAAGGGAGAGGCAGCAGGGAAGCGCGCGGCGCGCGCCAGAGGGCGCGGAGATGCAGAAGGAGGACAGCCGGGGGCGAGGAAAGGAATGGGGGGCAAAGAGTAGGGGAAGGGAGCAGCACCAAGGAGCGGGCCGGCAAGAGGAGGGGCAGGGCCCACGGAGCGAAGGCGGAAAGCCAGGGCGCGGCCTTTTTGGGAGTCCGGCAAAGGCGGAGGCGAGGAAAGACAGAGAAGGAACAGATCAGGAAATAGACGAGAACAGGAAGAGGGGAGACAAGGAAACAAGACGGTGATAGTGAAAAGGGAGTAGGAGAGAAAGGGGCTGAAGAGACGAACATGGAAGATAATTGAGAGAGAGAAGAAAGTTAGAGGGAAAGAGCAAAAGGATGAGAAAGGCGGGAGCAGAAAGGAAAGGGAGGAAAAGAGGGAGAAGACGGGTGGGGGAAGGGAATTTTTGGAACAGCTGAGCAAGGAGACGGGCAGGGAAGGAAAAGGGGGGCTGGGGCGGCGAAGGGGAAAGAGGAAACCAAAAAGGGAGGAAAAAAGGGAGGGAGAGAATAAGGTATCTCGGCAGAGGACGGGGGAGCATGGGGGCAGGGAAGCAGACCGGAGGAAACAGTCAGACAGAGGCAGAGGGAGGGTGGAAGAAAGAGCACGCAGAGCAAACGCGCGCCCCCGGAACCGTGGGGAAGAAGGAAGAAGAAAGAAGAGGGGGGGCAGCATGACAGAGGGGGAGAGCAAGGGCGGGAGAAGAAGAAAGCGAAGGAGAGGGAAAGAAGGAGTAGGGATGGAGAAGGAGGGAAGAGAGCGGGGAGGAAGACAAAAGGGGAGACCATCGACGGAAGAAAATGGAAGGGAGACAGCGGAGAGGAACACAGGGAAGAAAGAAAGGAAAAAAAAGAAATGGAAGAAAACTAAGTAGGACAATAGAGAGACGAAAGCGGGGAAGGGACACGATCCACGCGCCGAAAATCCGGAAGAAAAAGGCACGTATTGCCCATGGCGGACGCCCAAATGGGCCGATATCCTGGTTCTAATCAAGATTGCGGAGTTGCGCCTCCTCTAGAAAGCCAGGCTCAGCCTGGAGAGGGAACGGAAAAAGCCAAGGGAAGCCGGGAGAAGACGACGCCAGAGGAAAAGACAGGCCACCGAAGGGGGCCAAAAGCCGAGAAAAAGGCCAAGGCGGAGAGGCGGGGAGAAGCAGGCCCCTGACGGCAGACGAAGAAGGTCGAAGAATAACGAAAAAGCTTATCTATGCACGAAATTTTTCCATTTATCCAAAATCATTAAGATATTCCTTTCTAAATTCCTCATTAATCCTAAATTTAAAATTTCTTATCCCTATTTTCTATATATGTATTCAATTTCTCAATCCTTCCTTTAATCTCTCCTTTGTGAGACGAACGAACACTCGAGAAGTGAGATGGAGAGTAACACACAGACCAAATGAAAAGCACTGAAGTGCAAACCCTTGGCGAAGTAGCTCGCAGAGAGTCTGACACGGGGCAAGCGGACCCGGTGGAGGTAAGCCTGTGCTAAATATAAGCGCATGCGCATTATCCGCCAGCGATAAAATGGCGACTACCCATACAATGCTGGAAGCGCTCTAGCTTTGCAACGGAGCATTTTCAAAAACCGTTCAACATTTCTGACTTTCATTGCCCGTTAAGTAGGTCGTATCCTTTGTGAGACGAACGAACACTCGAGAAGTGAGATTGAGAGTAACAGACAGACAGACACACACACACAAACCTAACTACAGTAACCCTCGCTGCGCATGCGCGCCGATGGTTTAACCATCGATCATCAACATACCCTGGGTTTACAGGAGTTTAACACAACACGCACACAAAAAAATAAAAAAATAATGGAACATTGAGAGACATAGTCCGGGGTTTAGGTGAGAACGGCAAGTCTGGTGAGAGGCAAAGACAGCGCTGTCGGCAGCACGAACCAAGGGGGCTACCCATCCCGCCATGACATCCAACAGATGCCACGTGTTCGTGTCTAGCAGGGCTGAAGTCACTCATGTTGACTTGCCTGTAACCTCATACCACCGTAGATCAGGGTTGCGGGGGCGATGCAGAGGTGAGATACCATCACAGACTGTCGGCAACACGAACCAAAGGGGCTACCCATCCCACCGTGACGTCCACGATACAGACGCCACGTGTCCGCGTCTAGCAGCTGCCTGTTGCTCGAAATCCCCGGTAGGCACCCCACACCCGTCAGAGGGTCTCCCACGCCATACACACGAACAAAACAGTGTCAGTCACAGAGCTAAGGCATAGAAAGACGCCTTAGAAAATACAGCAGTCGAGCCGCCATCTCAACGACACGTGCTCAACGAGCACGTGCTCGTTGATAGATGGCTCGTTGATAGATACCACAACCCCTCGCTGCGCTTGCGCGCCGAGGGTTAACTATCTACATACCTACAAAACCCTTGTTCTACTTGTTCATGGTAGCTACTTGATATATGCACATAGCTTATCGTATCATCTCCATCATAATGAAAAGCAGTAAAGTGCAAACCCTCGGCGAACTGCGCATGTGCGGTACCACTAATTGATGGGTTGGGCTTTTTATGCCTTTACTCGTGGTATCCCGCTAGTAGCTCGCGGAGAGTCTGACACGGGCTAGCTACAGTAGTATATAGCATGCAGGAGTTTGTTGTGCCTTCAAGACACACAGAGCGAACGGACGCGGTCCGGGTAAGCCTGTGCTAATTTACATATTGGCTTGTTCACTTGGTTTTCACGCCATAACTTTAAAACACAGTAGTTTTACGAAAATGAGGGACGTCGTACGTCGTGTAAGTGCGCATGCGCGACTTCATTTGGCAACCATGGATCGTCAGTCTACAGAGGATGCCTTTCGTCGTCGAAGAGAGAGGGAAAGACAACGTCGTGCCCGTGAGACTCCTGAGCAGAGAGAGGCTATGCTTTCTCAACGCCGACTGCGTGATAGGGAACGGCCAAGGGAACGCCGCGCCGCCGAAACAGCGGAAGAAAGGGAAGCACGACTAGCGAGACGTCGTGTACAACATAGAGCTAGACGCGCTGCAGAATGATGGGGAAACGGAACAGGCCAGGCTCACACAGCTCCGAAACTACCAGGCAAGACGAATTGCTGCCGAGTCCAGCGGGGAGAGAGAGGCCCGCCTGGAACAGGTAGCTAGCTACGCAGGAATCAAGAACAGAGAATTGCTGCTGAGGCCAGCGGGGAGAGAGAGACCCAGCCTACAGACAACAACCGATTGCCTCAGAGACTCCACAAGAGACTGAAGCAAGACGTCAGCGTGACCGACAAAGTCACATGCAGCAGGCAAGTACTGCCACTTCAGCCTCAACTTCACCAGCCAATTGTCCAATCAAACTTTGAAGTACTTTCAACACCTGTATACACATTTCTTGGTTGGATCCCTCCTGCTCGCCAACAATGGTTGTCATCGCAACGGGCCGATTTTTCTATTTGTATACGACCGACCGTCTGCGTCGTGGTGGTACGTCGTACGTCGTGTAAGTGCGCATGCGCGACTTCATTTCGCAACTAACTGTAGCAACCATGGATCGTCAGTCTACAGAGGATGCCCTTCGTCGTCGAAGAGAGAGGGAAAGACAACGTCGTGCCCGTGAAACTCCTGAGAAGAGAGAGGCTCGGCTTTCTCAAACCAAAGAGAACGTCGCGCCCGTGAGACTCCTGAGCAGAGAGAGGCTCGGCTTTCTCAACGCCGACTGCGTGATAGGGAACGGCCAAGGGAACGCCTCGCCGCCGAAACAGCGGAAGAAAGGGAAGCACGACTAGCGAGACGTCGTGTACAAGATAGAGCTAGACGCGCTGCAGAATCAGGGGAAACGGAACAGGCCAGGCTCACACAGCTCCGAAACTACCAGGCAAGACGAATTGCTGCCGAGTCCAGCGGGGAGAGAGAGGCCCGCCTGCAACAGGTACTTACGCAGGAACCAAGAACAGAGAATTGCTGCTGTGGCCAGCGGGGAGAGAGAGGCCCGCCTACAGCTGGTTCGACTTAACAAACAACAACGGATTGCCTCAGAGACTCCACAAGAGACTGAAGTAAGACGTCAGCGTGACCGACAAAGTCACATGCAGCAGGCAAGTATACTGCCACTTCAACCTCAACTTCACCAGCCAATTGGTCCAATCAAACTTTGAAGTACTTTCAACACCTGCATACACATTTCTTGGTTGGATCGCTCCCGCTCGCCAACAATGGTTACCTAGTTATGTAGAACTAGGTACCGTGTACGTTGGTGTGCAAGGTGTCCCTCTACGTTTCATAACAGTCTATATATGCCTGCGTGTTGTTGCGTATTTCCGCTCTGCGTCTTGATCGATATATTGACTAAATACGTCTAAGCACATTATCTGCTGTGCATTATTAACCCTCGGCGCGCATGCGCAGCGAGGGTGACGGTAGTTGGGTCTGTGTGTCTGTCTGTGTGTCTGTTTGTTACTCTTCATCTCACTTCTCGAGTGTTCGTTCGTCTCACAAAGGATACCACCTACTGAGGCACCAGAAGATGCAACGCAGGGCGTGTATCCCCTCTCGCATGCTATCTAGTAGTGTAGTCAGACTCTGCGCGAGCTGGTAAGAGACCACGAGTAACAGCAAAAATTAAACCCAGCCCATCAATGAGTGGTACGGCGCATGCGTTTACTTACACGTGCGCGTCACAGTGTGTCGAGGGTTTGCACTTTTCATTAACCCTCGGCGCGCATACGCAGCGAGGGTTACAGTAGTCGTTCTGTCTGTCTGTCCGTCTGTCTGTCTGTCCGCGCGTGTTCTAGCACTACAGGCTACGAGGCGGCCAATGAGTGCCACCAACGGGTTGTGAACGACGAGAAGATTGATATAAATGTGGCGATTTTCCCGAAACGTCTGCGTTCCAGAGATATGGCGTGAAAACAAGCGAAAAAGCCAACGCGCGGTCGATCGCGCTCGCGCCCTCTCCTGCAGGCTAGCTTATAGCTATAGCGCGCGCGCGTAATGTCAATCAATCGCCGGAGCAACTCGCTAGTGTAGCTAGGTTTGCACTTTAGTGCTTTTCATTAGTTTAGTGTTTGCTGTTCCTTATACTTGTAGTACACATTCTCCACTAGCATCAGCTGTGAGTCTGCAATCTCGTCTCTTTCTCTTCCCTTGTACCACCTTCCAATTCCAGCAGACTGGAGGATGCTGGGACCTCGGTTTCTCAAACATGGGTAGATGAGTAGCTCATTCAGTGGAATATTATACGTAATGAACGAAGTTGGTGTAAATGCACCTTTTAATGCAGTCTGTACACAGTAGGGTAGACTTTCTGAATGAAAATTACTGTCCAGGATATTACATGATTCATGAACTGAGTGTATTGGTGTGAATAGCAAAGAAATCACCAGTATGACCAGAAAAACTCTCCAGGTCTTAACATCCTGCACTTGCTCTGTGGTGAAAGGTCCTCTTTTGACTTGCCATAGTCCAGTCTTGTTGGCTGTTCATTTTCGTATAAAATTACTTACGTACACATACCTGCACAACGCTTGTTCTACTTGTTCGTGGTACTTGAAATATGTACGGAGCTTTTCGTATCATCTCCATCATACACTTGCTTTCAGAAGTCCCTAACATAACCAGCAAGAGTGGGAACATGGTTGCTCTTAGCTAAATGCAATTAAATTGCACTTATGAGGGAGTCCAGCAGCATCATTTTTAGCAGGCTGTCAACAATTCGTGCTATACACAAGAGACAAACACTGTACTATTATAGCTATGTGTAGCTACAGTTTACTTGTAACATAATACAAAAACTCCACACTGGTTTATCCCGTTTAATTTTCTTGTTCTTGTTCTATGTACTTGTGGTATACTTCTTCCACTAAATTCTGAGATCTAGTTATTTCTCTCTCTTGCCTTGTACCATCATATGACCAAGCCCAGTAGAGCAGATGACACCACTGCCAATACTAGTGTGCTCAGGGAGAACCAGATACCACATGTACTGGTGTGAAGCATTGGAACCATTTATTTAGGCATAGTTATTACCCTCGGCGCGCATGCGCAGCGAGGGTACTGTAGTTGGGTGTGTGTGTCTGTCTGTCTGTGTGTCTGTTACTCTACATCTCACCTCTCGAATGTATGTTCGCCCCAGAAACGATACCATCTACCCAACGGGCGATGAAGGTCAGAAAATAAAGGCGGTTTTCTCTGATAATGCTCCGCTGCAAAGCTAGAGCGCTTCCGCCATTCTGCGGCTAATACGTAGTCGGCCATTTTATCGCTGCGGAAAACGCGAATGCGCTTATATTTTCAACAGGCTTTAACCTCGACCGGGTCCGCTTGCTCTGTGTATCTTGAAGGCACAAGAAGTCATAACGAAGGGCGTGTATCGACTCTCGCATACTATCTACTACTGTAGCTAGCCCGTGTCAGACTCTCTGTGAGCTATTAGGGGGAGACCGCGAGTAAACGCATACTAATAGCAGCCCAGCCCATCAATTAGCGGTACCGCGCATCCCCATTTCGCCGAGGGTTTGCACTTTAGTGCTTTTCATTGGGTCTGTCTGTCTGTTTGTTTGTCTGTTTGTCTGTTAGTCTACATCTCACTCCTCGAAAGTCTGTTCGTCCCAGAAACGATACCATCTACCAAACGGGCGATGAAGGGACCACTGCCAATACTAGTGTGCTCAGGTAGAACCAGATACCACAAGTACTTGTGTTAAATGTGTCAAACCATCTTTGACTCAACGCAAATTGAAAAAATTTTCCAATAATAGCATACACAGTTTCGAGAGTTAAAAAACTCCCATCAGTAAACCATTCTTTGTGTATGGTCCTTGAGCACAAACAAATTCGACGCTGGATTTCACTGGAATATAAGCAGTCAATCCTAGAATGCAGTTAAAAGGGATGCCAATTGCCAATTCAGAGTTACTTTCAATAGGATCTTTACACAGGTGAGTGCTGCAGCTCCAATTCCAGCAGACTGGAGGATGCTGGGACCTCGGTTTCTCAAACATGGGTAGATGAGTAGCTCATACAGTGGAATGGAAAACATAATAATTGAAGAAGGTGTGGAGATAAAGCGTAAAAAAAAACAAATTTGACAGTTGGTTTCAGGTGGTTCATTATGGGCAGATAGTTGAGGCGTCTTCAATCATAAAAATAAAAAATTATCCCAATGACAGTTACAATTCTCCAGAAGGTCTTAACATCCTCCACTTGTTCTGTGGTGAAAGGTCCACCATATTTGGACTTGCCATAGTCTAGTCTTGTTGGCCGTTCATTGACCCTCGGTGCGCATGCGCAGCGAGGGTTACTGTAGTCGTTCGTGTCTGTCTGTCTGTCTGTCTGTCTGTCTGTTACTCTCAATCTCACTTCTCGAGTGTTCGTTCGTCTCACAAAGGATACGACCTACTTAACAGTCAATGAAGGTCAGAAAGTTCGAACGGTTTTCTCTGAAAATGCTCCGTTGCAAAGCTAGAGCGCGAAAAAGCTAATATTCAAAACCGCAACGGACGGGACGGCTTGCCGCGGTCGTGCTCTGCGTACTTCGGAGGCATACACAGGGCGTGTATCGCCTCTCGCATGGTTGTTGTTTCTGACACAGGTATGTTCTCCCTGCATATTGAGACGACTGAACCAACAATGGAGGCCAGCCACATTGCCGTGAGTGTGAAGCAGACAAGTTTATATTTGCCCACAAACACACTTGCTAGAAGACCTATAACAGGGAGTGACATACAAGAAAGTATTACAATTCCTATTGGTACTTTCCACTGCTTCATCCAAAGAAGAGAAAACTATCTCCATCTTCTCCTTTCTCAAATTGTACTGAGAACCAGACTGAACACTGAATGATGAACTGCCACGCAAGGAGAAGTAAGAGGCTACTTGAGCCAATGCCACGAAATTGCAACTTCATAAACCACCTCTTATAATATTCATAATTCTGTACGTTTGATGCTGATTCTGCCAATGGTTTGTCCAAAATAGAACAGGATTCTTTCAGAATTCTTTTGGCACCGAAACTGGTTGCCATTATTTTTTGCAAAGGAAACTAACGCACAATATCTAGCCACTGATATGCTACTGAACTTTACACCAATGAATGCACATGCTTCTTTAGCTTCATTCATATACACGAGTGTTCTTAAAAAACGTTATATCGAAACTTAGATGAGAGCATACGGTATTTCTGGTCAACACTTTTCTAACGTATTTTAGGAAAATTCTGTCCATAGCAGAGAAATGAACACGTTTTGAAAATTGAAAAGCAGCATGTTCTATAATATACTACACTTTACAGCTACGAATGCACACTCTGCTTTTCGTATTAATTCATCTCTCTGCTATACACAGGATTTTCCTTTTGATGAGTGCATAGGTATTTATGGTCAAAACTTTTCCATTTCAGGATTATGATTAATCAGTTCATATTTCATTGACTTAATGTGTTTGTGCATGTCGTGTTGTCTAAAATACAGGAAACACCTTCCCAATATGAAAACAGTGGGGCCCTGCTAGAGCAACAACAGGCTATGACATTTCCATGAGTATTGCAGACTGAGAAGGAAGTTCATTTTCTGCTGCACAGAATCAGAAGGGATGCTGATTGTATATAGAATGGTTGGAGAACGGTGGCATTTGTTTGCATGCCATTGGCACCTTACAAACATGCACTCAAACACATACTCTCTTTCCCATTCATAACTACTTCCTGCAATGGTTTCTAGATACTACTTCATGTGATTGGATAAAGCGCTATAGTATATAGGTGTGGTGTAAAGTTTTTAATCTTGTTAAAACTAAGGCAAAACAGACAGACACGGCATCTTTGAATTCTTTGATGTGCTTTTGCTTTACCTGTGATTATTTTATTAATCCATGGCACGCATGAGCATCGAGGGTTACAGTATGTTCGTCTGTGTGCCTACGATTATTCTGGCACTACAGGCTACGAGGCGGCCTATGAGCGATGCCAGCAGCTTCAGGGCTACGAAAGCATGAAAACTAAAAAGGCGATTCTCCTCAAAAGACTGCATTCCAGAGATATGGCGTGAAAACAAGCGAAATAGTCCTGCGCGTACGTATTATTTTACTAGGAATGCGTACGCGCATATTTTGCCTCGCGCCTGCCAGCCAATGCGTAAACAGTCCGACTGAGGCCGCTCGTGCACGCGCTCTACTGACTGCGCACGGCGGAAGATAGACTTCCTACGAACGACGGAAGTTGGCATTCCTAAGCGTGACTAATTGACATTCTTAAGCGTCACGAACGTACGCATATCCAACCAGGAGTAGTTGCCTCACGCTAACGCGCTCGGCACTTATTATTACTGGTGGAAATGTTGAATATTGTTGGCGAGCGGGAGCGACCCCAACTTGGGATTTGCCCGCGATGTTCGGGCTGCACAACGTGCCGTCAGCGCACAGCTTTCCTTTCGTGAAGCAAGACAGATCTACCTGTCGCCGTTACATGCGTATTGTACATTGGCAGAACGGTGAGCAGGTGAGCAGAACGGTATATACTTACCTTACGCTTTCAGCTCGTCAGTCGCGGTCCACCAGGCAGTGGCATGCAGCAATATGTGCACGAGCAATCCTAGCGTATTTGCAAGTTGCACCTTGGAACCATGAAGATTGGGAAGAGGTACAGCCTCGGTCAGTCACCGAAGGTTGCAGCGCATGCCGTCGAATGGAGGAGAGTTCTCTCGCTGGCTAGATCGATCGGCACATATCGCGAGGCACCGTGTGTGAAAATGTGTTATAATTTGGAAATAATTCGAATAAAAAGAAGCGCGTACAAAGCCGCGCATGCGCACTTACACGACGTACGACGTACGATTACAGAAAATTCGACCCGAACGAACGACTAGGTTGGCTCGCTCCCGCTCCCCGCTCGCCAATGAGTGACGATTTCGAACATACCATAGACCTGTAAACATCTATGTTATCGTGTGATACTTTAGACCAGTCAATACGATTAATGTGATTACAAGCAGAAGTGTGAGAAGACTGAAGAGAGAGTGAGGAGTACTGAATGTCGGAGTGAAAAAACAACGGACAATGATCAGATACAACAATATCTGTGTATGAAACATGAATATCAGAAACCAGAGGAGACGAGTATTTGGAACAGACAACATGGTCAATCCACGAACGAACAAGACCATCATCTCTTTAATAAGTGTAATTCACAGAACTGGCAAAAGACAAATCACAAACAACAAGATCTAATTCCAACACAAAATCATCCAACAAATTATTAACATGGGAACCACCACGACCAAAATCAACGTTAATATCACCAGCAAAACAGACACCATCACATGGGTTAGAATCAATGAAGCTTTCAACAAGTTCACACAGAGTGTTAAGATAATCTGTAGCTGAGTATACAGCAGAAGGCATGTAGCTATACAATTGAACCACAAGAATTGTGAAATTTTAAAGCACAAAATCTATCAGAGCATGACACTAAAGGAGTACAACAAGATGCGAGAGATTTCCTGTAGAGGATTGTGCAACCACAAAAGGGACGGCCAACCAATAAAGTTGAATCATCCATGCCACTACCAGCAACATACAAAAAGTCTAAAACTTAACTTATGAAGATCATTAATCAACCAGTGCTCCTGAATAAAGCACAAATCAAGGGAATCAATGATACGTTGTAAAGTAAGTAAACCACTATTCCACCCCCTACAATTAAATGTACAACACCGTAGCGGAGCCATTAAGGAGTATCAGCTTGTCCCTGAACAATCGTATGGAAGAGTGTTGGAAGATGGCTGGAGAGGAAGAACAAGAAGAGGTTACTGGTGACAGTGCATGAGCCGAGTCAAGAAAGGAAGGAGGGCCAGAAACCTCAGTGACCTGATTTGCAGTGGAAAGAGGAAGTGATGGAGAAGCAGATTCACCTGCAACCAAGAAGCCACATTGCTCTTTCCAGCAGCAGAGGAAGAAGCTCCGGATTGATGAGAACGAAGTTTGTGATCGGGAGGCACATCTTCACGCAAAAAGGCAAGGGATTTTAAAACCTCTGAGGTTTCTCTTGCGAAGTAAGATTAACTTACAATCCCAAGGAGTTGAAAGCTTCACCAGAACTGGGCAAGGGCGAGGGGAACCCTCAGAACTGGGAGGCTTAGGAGGTTTCCCTAACCTGAACACATCCCTCATTGGAACAGGTTTTAAAAAAATAAATTCCAGAACTTCATCAACAGTGTTCCTTGTTTCAACAATTGACCTAGACTCTGGAAGACCAAAAACAATAATAATTATTTGAATCATGGGTGTCACGTTGCACTGGTGACCTAAAGGCACTCCTGCTCTGTATCTGTGAAGGTGGTGACTTTGGTGGCAAAGGAGCACCGGAAGAGACAGCAGAGGCATAGGTACCACCCTGTAAAGGCTTCCCAGAATGAGGTACAGATTGTCTCCACCGTTTTGCCTTTTTTCCTCCAAGTGATTCAAACTCAGCTGGTGTATACCATGAACCATTTACCAAAACTACTTCCCTAAAACTTTCTTTGACTCATCCAACAGATCGAGGTAAAGCTGGCCAACAACATTGCAAGAATATAGAAACCAAGATTGTCCCACATTAGAGAGGGTTTTAACTTTTCAAACCACTATCATTGCCCTTAGAAGCAAACAACGACAGCAACAAAGGGAAAAACAACAACAACAACTAGACCAAATTAAACTGCACCTCAGAATAGTCTGCTCCTCACACCGGCACCTGGACTGGACCGGTCGTCTGCAAGACGATGACGCTCGGCAGTGTTGGCTACCAACGCTATAATAATTATTATAGCTAGCTAGCGCTGATACCGAATAGTGGCATATTTTCGCTGGTGCAAAATTTTGATCGCCCCACCGGATGCTGGCGCGCTGACATCGTGAGAGTTTTTGCCCGAGCATAGGCATGATTTCGAAGCGTGAGGCAGGCAAGCGAAGCGAGTGTGTCTAAAGCCAATATCGGCATGGCTTACGTCGACCAGGTTTAGCCCGCTCAGCGCATAGTGGAGGGATGTGTGTGCAGTCCAGCGTTACGCTCTAACCGCTCGCTACCCACTGATGCAGCTAGCCTGTGTTAGGGCGAGAAACTGGCTCCGTCTGACGACTCATGGCCCAGCCTATATACATAGCTTGTTTTGTGCCGAAGGTTTGCACTTTAGTGCTTTTCATTCCTCTTTCAGTTGTCCCATCTTAGGTAATTCGATACGCACATTAAAATAACATAGTACAATCGACTGAAAGCAATCACTTGAATCGCAAAGTTGTGCTTCTGTCTCGAAAAGTTGTGCTTCTGTCTCGAAAGTGCCATAATCTACCACCTTTGTTTATTGATCAACATGATCAAATCGAGCAGGTTTCAACATACAAGTATCTTGGCCTGAATAATACCATCTGTGGGCACCTAGAGTAGAAATGGAACCTTAGGGAAGTCATACTTTGGCATGTTTAAAACCCTAACTTCCATGAAAATTTGTTGGGAAACTTTCAGATCAACAATTATAATTATGGCACATTTTGGCAGAGATATACACATGAGTATGGAGAATACTATGGATGTTTTCACTCTGTAGAACTATTAAGTGACTTAATTAAGTCAGACCATTTCTCCTCTGCAGCATACATAATTGCAGTTGGTCTGTCTGTGTGTGTGTGCGTGTGTCCGTCCGTCCAGCCGTCCATCCGTCCGTCCGTCTGTCCACCGTTTTTCGCGGCAAATCTGAGCGTGAAACGTGGACATATTTTCAACTAGGAGGAATGCATGGTAAAATAAGATTCTGGAGCAGAGAAGTCCAGGGAAACTGGTGAAACGGGCGGCTGTCGAGGTGAGTGTGCGTCAAATAGAGATCGCGAACCATCGTTGTACTTAGATGCTAGATGCTTTGCGCGTGTGGAGAAGATTTTCTGGTCTGGCTGTAGGTTGAGTATATAGGATCGAGATTGCAGGTGAAGTGAGAGCAGCACACGCCCCAGTGAATCCGTTCAGTGAAGGAGCCACTGAGGTAGTGTAGCTAGTATGTAGCTTGAGGGTTGTCAAGACCAGTGCTTTTCACTTTGCTGTAGTAGCAACTAGTATGAAAACGCGTGTGCCAAAAACTGACGTAGTGTAGCTAGTAGCCATTGGCTGCTGAAATAAAGAATAAAGTGGCGAGGGTTATGCACTTTCAAGTGCTTTTCATTTTGTTTAATAATTATGTCCAGTCTGTTAGAGATCTGAGATCCCCCCCCCTGCTTTGTATGAATCTGTCACTTTAGGAATGCAAGAGTCTGTACTGATGAAGCCCTTCTTAAATTTAACTATAATATATTCGCCACCTTGATGCAACGTTTGCGCAACCGGTGCACCACATTACGCAACGCCCTGACTGAGGGACTCCGTTGTATAGACTCCGTCTTTCTGACTTGCGGACCAGGCTTTGCTGTCCTTCATTCATTACTGCCTGGCTGTGCAGGCGCCGTATGGCACGCGCCATACCTCTTTTCCCAGCAACAAGCCTAGGCAACGTCACGCCATCGCAGCGTATACTGGACTCGTTCCGACAACACTAAACTTGTCTCAACCGTCCAAAGATATCTCTGTCATGCTGTATATTGTACTTTCCACGGATTACAATATACCGCATGACAGAGATATTTACATCTCTGAGGACCTGAGGAACGGCTCCAAGTTCAAGGTTGTCGGAACGAGTCCAGTATCTGCTGCGCACGAGCAACGTGAGGTCGGCGATGACGATTATGCTCAAGTACAACAGGCAGGCCATGTACTTAATTACCTGTGTAAGCCTCTCTTTTTGGTTTGTTAATGAATTCGGGGTTTGTCTTCGGTGCGCATGTAACGTAGCTATGTGTATGTGTGGGCGTGCGAGCATTGTGTGGACGGCCGAAACTCCGGCGGTTATCTGATAATAAAGCGCGTGCTTCCCAGGTACTACTCTGCTTCTTACAAATGCTTTCACATTTGGCAGTGGTTTGTAGCTGCGTGGCACTCATCAAAAGGCCCTAGTCTTGACAGGCGTGAATTACTATATACTACATAGTGCAGCAGTGTGAGATATTGGCGTGAGCAGATGACAGTGCTTGTCGTGTCAGCAACGCGCATCGCGCGCGCAATTTTGGCGTTTTCAGTGGGCGCAGCCCACGGTATGACAAATCTGTGAAGATACTTCATAATGGTATATAGTGGAAGTTAGTAGTTGCAAAGGAATTCTTGTAGATGGAGAAGAGTGACCTGTAGCTATATAGCTATATAGCACCAAAATGCTGCAAGGTTGAAAACGTGTAGCGTATAAATAGGGGCGTGCCAGGCAAAAATCGATTAACTTTAACGCACACCGTGACAAAATGTCTCTTCACTTCTTGAGTCGCTGGCTACCACGCATCCGTTTCCACGCACTAAAATACGCTGCGTTTGTCCTGAATCAGCGCATTAATGCGCTGAACGACTCCGCCTCTGCAATTGCGCGAGCAGTGAGCGCGCAAGTTCTGCTAGAAGCGCTTAGTATCCGCGGACTTCACATTTAACGACTCAAACATGGTAGCTATTAGAGCGTTTCCTCAAATGCCTTCACATTTTCTGTGATTATTACAGAGCTATTGCACATGGAAACGTTGAAACACAGCTGTAGCTCATACAGTAGCTAGTTCCTGAAGTATAAATAGAATTAATAATGTTGCGAATTTGGCGCATGGCCCTACATATTAAGTGTTGCCGTTAATGGGCATCCTTCATGCATTGTATTGGCCTTTCAAGAATTAAGGGTTTGTAGGTTTTCTCCATTGACAGCTATTAGCTAATGGTCTATAACCCTAGTAGGTAACTTACTGGCGAAGGTCACATGCATTGTTTTACATAAGAGTTTTTCTTCCCAATCCCATGACCCACTCTCTCACAGATTTTATTTTCATCTACTAGGAGGAGCCTGTGAAGTCTAAAATCACTGCTACATGAGAATATACGAATGCGACAGAGCTTTGTCACTGGTGTCGTTTCACCAATTCAGTAATTCTACGTAGCCGATTATCGCGTCTATAGTACATAGTTTGGGCGCGGTTTTTGTCACCACACACTTTTGACGGCCTTCGCGCGAAGACCGATATCCCGCCCCTCGAGTCGGGGACAGTGATTCGCGTACAAACGTTTCCCGCTATAAGAGATTTTTGAAGTGGAAACTTCCTCTATACCGGATCCATGGAAAGCTCTTTTGCGTTATGCAACGGACTGCAACCGCTGAAGTATGTGCGCATGCGCAATGTCTTTCGAGACTTCGGCCGACCTATTCGCTGGAGTATAGTCTAGTAGTCTGTTACCGAGGAGTCTCAGAAGAAGCTGTAAAAGGCATTTTACCCCTCAATATCCTGGTATATTTGTAGTAATAAGATAATAAGCTGTGTGAGGGGCAGTTTACTATAATAGGAGATCTGTGTAAATTTGACTTGGATGAGGTTCAGGATCTTGCAATTGCATACAGGAGAGCACTCGGTGTAAACTGCTGAAACAAGGTAAAATGACACTGGATTTTAGAGATGCTATCATGATTGGCGTTGGAATTGTGCTTTTTGGACTACTGACTTCCACTTGTGAAGTCCTCATTGTGTGTCTCTTGTGTAACAGGTAAGTGTCCCATAATTATAATGATCTACCATTTTAAACTGTGGAGCCCTATATAACAGATCTTTACCGTGTGCTAAGAGGCTATCACGCTCAAAGACCAGAGTCACTACAGAGAATAACCCGGCCTATGGTGCAGTAGTTGGCGTAGTTCATGATACGCCACCATCCGTCACTATATCATCACCAACAGAGGAGGCTCTGTATGCAGAAATTCCTAACTGAAACTCCTTGGGAGAGTGAGGTTGACAAGTCACGGACAATAAGTAGACCTTAATGTTCACAAAGTGTGTATCTGTCACCTAAATTTTTTATGCGCCAGAGAAAATTTGAGCATCAACGACAAGTCAGGTGCATATTTTCAATCAGTGCTGTGTACCGTTTAATCTTTTCACGGTGACATTTTGGCATCATGTCTTGAGGGAAAGTCATGTGCATAAGGGGATGAATGGAGAATATGACGTCGTCTCTCAAGCCTACAAAACCAAAAAGGAATGCCACATTCCTCATAATAATAATGTATTATCTCAATCAAGAAAGTGTATAATGTCATCATTATCCTGAGAAAACACAGCATGGCAATTCCGGGTTTGTGAAGTGGCCCAAATACACACATTCATCCAACTGTATATACATAACTCTGTGTGTGTGGAACAAAACATTGTGCAATGTAAACTCTGAAACTGCATATATATATAGAGAATATGGTGTGCTGTGTTGCAAGCACTTGTTGAAAGGATATATAATTATGCTCCAACTTTGAGAGTGTGTACCTTTACTACGTGTTAGTCCCTAGTTGGTTTTATCGTTGTAAAATGACTGGAGCAACACCCAAAATCATTGAGTTCTTTCACTAGGTGTAATGGGGCAACAAAAGTACACAAAGAGAGGTGAAGAAAATGAGGAATGAATGTGTGTGCAATTAATAGCTGCCACATACATGAAACATATTATTTTCATAGTATAGCTACTAGCTATAGATATGGATAATAGAAAAGAAAGAAAAACCAGAAGTCACCCTCCACTCCCCACCCTCCATCCAGGTAGCTACACAGTCACACACGAGACAAACAGCACACTTGCACATAAAAAGGCAGGACCATACATGTAAGATTGCTAAACTGAAGGAAAAGGCAATATCAGAGCCGTCCTTAAGCCTTTCTTTCCTTTGTTGCAGTCTCATCTGTGAGCCTTCTTTAGAATTGTTTCCTGCCCAATTATTTATTATGCCACAAGTCAATTAAGAAAGTGGAGTGAAAATTTTTGAGATGTTTAGTTCATGGCCTCATACCTTATTTTCATAAACAACAGGGATGCTCACAGAGAATACCATTTTATGGGGATTCCGGACTGTCATAATTATAAAAGCATGCAGGTTGGTACGAGGTTCAAAAGTGAGTCATCAAATGTGATGCAGTTCGTTTACTGCAAACTTCTTTCCCTTAGCACTTTGGAACATCATCACTAAGTACGGTAGTACTTGTATATAGGGATGGGCATGGTACCTAGCATCAAAGATGTATGGGGCTAGCTATATTATTAGGGAGTTTGTTTATCTTCTTCTTCTTCTTCTTCAGATCTGAAAAAGGGTTGCTAGTTATGTAGTTCTGCAAGCACACATGTGATAGCTACACGAATATTGAGAAGAGAGGGGAGACACGAGACAAGGGGCAAAATTGACAATTTAATAAACCGATATCATCTCCATGCCATTGCCAATGGCATGTTTATAAGGAAAACTAGGATCATAGTCAGTCTATATACACTCTAATAACATGTCCCACCACCGTAAAAGTTCCTGCATGGCTTCTTAAATACTGAAAGACTTCCCTCACGGCATAGCTTCACTTTCTGCCATAAATCTTATGCCAGAGCGTTCAGAAATCCCTGGATAGGAACAGTTAGTGCCTGTATGTGGGTTTAGTGTAGAGAGGTACAACATTTTGGGTATAATAATATTACCTCCAACACAATATATATGTAGGCCCGCTTCATGGAAAGAGAAGAACTTGGATTTCCAGGATGTATTACAATACGTATGTTGGCTATTCCACTCACAAATGCTGCAGTAAACGTATTTAAAACACCAGTTTTTGTGTATTTACAACAGACGGGTAGTTCCTGTTATGATGTAAATACAGAAGAAGAGAAATACTCTGTACTTGGCATCTTTCTGGTGTTCAATAATCATAGCTTGAGCGGCTTGAAAAAAACGGAGATTTTTCTGTCAAAAATGCGGGTTAGATATAATGACTGAGAGTCGCTAGCTGTAGACAACTGCAAAATCATGTCCCTCATTCGATGAAACACCTTGTAATAGATTACAACCATGCAGGAAAATACTGCAAAATAGTTTGCTGCAAGTAGTACAGAATAACTTGTTACAAAATAGTGCAGCTGGTTCAAGTACTGTCATCCCTTGGCAACGTAAAATGGAAATGTCGTAATTGGTGTCAGAAATGTCTCTTACACTGCCATTATGGTAGCCAATTGGTGGCCGAGGAAGAACATTCCCATAAAAGGGCAAGCACCTGTGTTTTGAAAGTGTGCAGCATGAACACTTCTTAGCTTTGTGGACCAGCTGGTACTTTTGAGATAGCACCCCAAATGGAACGACAATCAGTGTCATTGGTAGCAGCCTCTATAAAGGATAAAGAAGTAGAAAACCGTGTCAATACACACCAGTTGTAACTTACCAAGGAGTGGAGTATATAGGCAATGAATGCGCGGACAGGGTGCCATACGTGGACAGAGACAGGTCTCCATGGCATCACCTATATATATATAATTATATAGGGAGACACAGGTAGAGCTAACTGGTAAATACTCTGGCTTGATTGAGAATTACTGTTCCATAGCATGGCAGTTTAGAGGTCTGCTTTTATATGTGTTTTTGTTGTGTTGTAGGTTTGCCAGCGGAGTTGCCTGGGTAGCTAAGTTGGTAGAGTGCTTGCCTAGACAGCAAAGTGTTGAGGGTTGGAATCCAACTTATGGCAGCTCTTCTGAGTTCTCTTTAGTAGACTTGTCTGCTTTGCCCTTGCCTTGCTACCTCGTTGTTACATGCAACCTGCAGCTATCAGAGCACCCAGATTCCATTACTTAACATTTTCTGAGAATTTGGGAACTAGGCAATACAAAAACCATCACTGGCATTATGCAATCATGGTGTTTTGACTGTACATGTATGTTTGTGGTTCCAAGATTCCTGGTGAATGCTTACATAAACACTGCTGAAGTCTCTTTGTTTAATACTGAAATATGCCAACAGAGCGTAGATAAGCGTGTACCAGGCACACCCTTATCTACCTGCCCCGGGAGGCAGCGCACCCGAACAGCCGCAGCCGCACCTGTTAACTCTGCCAGACGATAGCATTATAGCTAGGTATATGTGTTTGTAGCTCGTACGGCATGTGTATTATTCCTTGCCCCGATTCCTATTATGGTGTATTTGTGGCGCGGTTCCACCCGGGCGGGCGCTTTACATCTCCCCGCAGAGTCAAGGGAACTCTATGCATACACGGCTGATGACCTGCCCCTACGACGTGCTCCCGGTTGCAGACTCCACTCGTCTGCCAGGCCTGGGAGGCCGCCCTGGCAGGACACCCCGATATGGCGTTCGCCCGCTATGTCACCAGGGGCATTCGCGAATGTTTCAGGATCGGCTTCCAACTGCTCTCGGCCGCTCCGCTCCACAGCTGGCAATATGCTCTCGGCCTACATGCACCCGGAGGTCATCCAGGCCTACCTCGATAATGAATGGGCCGCTGGCCGCATGCTCGGCCCATTCTCAGCCCAAGCCCTTGGCGTCCTCCCTCCGCTCCGTTAACTGCTTGGGGTTATCAGGAAAGGCCATGATACCGGCAAGTGGCGCCTGATCACGGACCTATCATACCCACCGGGTCTAAGTGTCAATGATGGCATAGATCCGGAGCTCTGCTCGCTCACCTACACGTCCGTCGATGCCGTAGCCGAGGTAGCAGTCAGCTACCCCCTGGGCGCCCTACTTGCCAAGGTCGCAATCGAATCGGCCAACAGGCTGATCCCCGTGCACCCCTCGGACCGCCCGTTGCAGGCCATGGAATGGAAGGGGGCCGTTTACGTGGATCCCATCCCACCTTTTGGGCCCCGTTCGGCCCCCAAAATATTCAACGCGGTGGCCGACGGCCTCGAGTGGTACCTTCGCAGCTGTGGCATTCGTCTTGTCGCCCATTACCTAGTGAACGTGATGCAGTAGTACAATGGATGATGGCTACATACTTTGAACTGACATCGCTTGCTCGTGTAAAATTTCCTCCACACGAGCCCTATATTGTCGCCACCTTTACTGTTTGTTTAGTGAAGTAGGAGGACAAGTAAAATGCGAGGACAATGGTGGAAGGATTCTGTGTGTAGATCGCAAAGAACTCAGCATTGTAAAACTGGTTAG
>CASHTH010004188.1:0-24401 GCA_030341885.1 Geodia barretti
TGCAACTCTCCGTTCGGTGCCGTCGAAGATCCCTGCTTTCCTTTACCTTTTCCTTCCTCCCCTGGCCCAACAAATGCAGGTTTTTGCATTTAGGCGTGTCTTGGTGTTTCTTGTATCCCGCTTCTTCTTGTACCACCCCTAACCCCCAACCCGCAGCCCCCCCTGCGGAAAGCTGACTAATGATCCTTGGAAATCAGCATACACCTCCCAACCGTCCCCTCGTCCTGTGTGGCCCGCCCAACAGCGAGGGTTCCCAACAAAACCACATCCCTTTTTCTCTCATCCTTGCTTTTCTTCTCGCCTTCAGGAGTGCCTGAATCTCGTTCCTGCTCCTCTATCACAGCGCATAAGTGTGTACCCGCGGGTGAAAAACCTGCATTTGGAAAAAAAGAAAAGACGCCGGTCGAGTTCCGTTGGGGAGTGACCAAACTGCATGCCTTCCTGGTCGTTCGTCCGTGTCCTGCACTACCGGAACGTGTCCGCATGTGCTTGGCGGGGAGCTCGAGTCTTACTCCCAAGAACTGTAGTACGATGCTGCTGAAGCAACGCACTATACTACGAACGCTGCTGCGTTTAGGGTTTCAACTCTATCAACTGCCGGCGGAACTTTTCAACGGTCCAGAACTGGGTTGCGATTACAGGGTCCACCCCACAGATTAAAACCCATGAAATGGATAAGTTGCCTCGAACCTGTGGCACCCCCGCGTGGAGAATTTTCCAGAATGCTCTTTCTACAACTTCCGCAGCAGAAGACTTCAAGAGCCCTGGGCAAATGGAGAGGTGAGTCCTGAGTGTCCGCTGGACCATGCAAGAATGGTACGGCTGAACGCGAAGGTCCACAAGGAAAAGAAGGGGAGGAGGAGTGAAGTAGGAATGTAATGGGGAGGGGATTGAGAAGAGGAGCGAGGTGGAATTGGGGTGTTGGCGGAAGATTGGAGAACGATGAGTCGAAAAGTTGAAAAACCTCAGTATGTGTGATTGCATTCACCAGACTGCAAGTTTGAGGGAGGTTCTGGGCAAGTTTGTTTCTCTCTCTCGTGGATCTTCTATCAACTCCCAGTTCTGAAGACTCCACCGTCGGCGTCTCTCACTATGGACTCTCAAAAATGATGCCCAAAATGTTCTTGATTTATTTCAGTCCGTTCTTGGAGATTGGGATGGAAGTGCTCCAAAGGAGAGAGTGGTTACTCCAACCACTCTCCTATCTTGTGTTTTCTGACCAGGTATATATAATCTGTCCCATATGCATAGTCGTTTAAGGTTTGCCTTTGTCTTGTGCTGTGGTTGTAACTGTATGAAACCCCTGTATGCCCTTTTACATGTGGCATAGTAAGAAGTAGTAGTAGTATAACCTTCGGTTACCTGCACTTTATATACTTTGGATGAGAGTGGGACAATTCCAAATTATTTTTGCTTCACTGTACTTACAGTTGAGGGCGCGGTTTCATTCTGTGATGGCTCCACTAGTGAAGGAAGGGTGGTGAAAGGCAATGGAGTGGGATATTTGGAAACTATGACGAGTGACCCTGCCATTGAAGGCTCGTCGGTCGATCCTCCACCACCCCTGCCCCAACAAGATAGTCCTACTCACCAGACCACTACAGGGAGACCTAGATGACTGGGATTTGATATTGCCAGTACAAGAAAGCTACTCCATACGGGACACATGGGGAGGACCCTGCTTTATACCCCAGTGATTGGGTCCACGCAGACTATGCTCACGGGGAACTTGGTGTTCACTCGGGCTCTGAGACCAGAGATGGGTGTGGTTTGTGTGGCTGGTCAGCAGACCCAGGGAAGAGGTAAATAAACTGGTTGCTGTTGGAGGGAATGCAACAGGACCACTGGTGGGACTTTAGCAATGCTTGCATGCATAGATTTCCACCCTCAATGCAGTATGGTTTGCACTATATATATAAGGGATAAATTTAGAAATGCTAAACAATAGGGCCCGGTGCAAAAATGTGTCTGTTTCAGTAACATGCCTATTTACAAGACATTAGCTATAGTATAGCAACTCTCTAGTGAATGTGTATAGAGATGCGAAACTTGTTATGTCTATGCCTCACCCACCACGCACTTCCCATACACACTGAAGTGCAAACCCTCGGCGCACTGTGACGCGCGCGCGTAAGTAAACGCATGCGCCGTACCACTAATTGATGGGCTGGGTTTAGTTTAGCTGTTACTCGTGGTCTCTTGCCAGCTCGCGCAGAGTCTGACGCGGGCTAACTACACTACTAGATAGCATGCGAGAGGCGATACACGCCCTGCGTTTGCATCTTCTGGTGCCTCCGAGGTAAGCAGAGCACGCGGATCGATCACGCCGTAGTAGCCGTTGTGTATTTGCATATTGGCTTTTTTCCGTTCTAGCTTTGCAACGGAGCGTTTTCAGAGAAAACCGTTCGAATTCTGACCTTCATTGCCCGTTCAGTAGGTGGTATCCTTTGTGAGACGAAAGAACACTCGAGAAGTGAGATGAAGAGTAACAGACAGACACACACAGACAGACCAACTACTGTAACCCTCGCTGCGCATGCGCGCCGAGGGTTAAAAACCTACACTGCATGATGACCTATTTGTTTTCAACAAGGCAAGCAACACAGCTACCCGTGCTTGCATTAAAGAACTGTATGACCTTGCTAATGTTGTGCTATGTATGTACAGGGAGGCACGACATGCCTGGCTGTCTCCAAGGGTTGTATGTTAATACCTTGCTAATGTTGTGCTATGTATGTACAGGGAGGCACGACAATGCCTGGCTGTCTCCCAAGGGTTGTATGTTAATACCTTGCTAATGTTGTGCTATGTATGTACAGGGAGGCACGACAATGCCTGGCTGTCTCCCAAGGGTTGTATGATGTTCTCATGTCCACTAGCACTGAGACCTCGGTCACACCTCCTCGCTCACCTCTCCCTCCTCCAGCACATCGTGGCCCTCTCTGTCGTCACCGCCATTCGTACTGCACCAGGATACGAAGTGGGTCTATAAACATTACTGGGTGGGTTTGTACACTCAGTGAGTGGTCTTGAGCGTGCCACACAGTAAGGTCCATGAGTAAACATTCTACTGCTGACCTTTTCTCTGCATGTTGATATATACCAGCATTGCTACTGTGTTAGAACCATGTCCCAAATGAAAATTTGCCATTACCCTGTACATAGCACAACATTAGCAAGTCTTAAAGCAGAAGCCACATAGCTGGCATTAGAGAAAGGGCTCCTCAAATATATACAGACACGACCTGAGAAGCTTCTTAATAATTACAGGAGCTGCCGGTGTGTATCAAGTGGCCCAACGATATCTACTACCAGAATAGAGTGAAGCTTGGTGGAGTCTTGGTGTCTGTCTTCTCTGCCAGCGACCCAACCTCTCCCACCACTGCAGTCATTGGTGAGCCCTCCAATAGCACTGCCTACTTCTTCTCTCCCCATCATATGTGAGGGTAGCAGGTTTTAATCCCACATGCACCACTTTTTTTGCCTTTTTTCACCTCATTAACTCATTGCGACCAGTATAGTAACGTACTGCAAAAGAAAAGCTGATACAGATTTTTTTTATTTGATGCATTTTCTTCGATTTTTCTGATAGGTTGTGGTGTGAATGTGAGCAACAAGTACCCGACCATGTCTGTCAATGACTGCATACAGCTACACAACAACACCACACACAGCAGCAGCAGTACCAGTAGCAGTAGTAGAGGTGGTGGTATAATTCTTCCACCGTTCACCGTGGAGGCTCTGCTAGCTCTGTCCCTCAACCGTCTGGAGAGGTACCTCAGTCTCTACGAGCACTCTGGGATGTCCGCCATTGAGACAGACTACTACCACTACTGGCTACACAAGTAAGATCCTCTGCCGCCTACTACTACCCTTTTCATAGCTAGTGCTGCACATTTCCAGAGTCGTAATTGTCGCTTGATACATTGACATTTTGCACACAAACCGGAATTGTCCAGCTTGCCAGACCGTAATGTGTGTGACTTGGCATTCTGAACTGAATCCTGCCATTCTATTGAATTAAGCAATGACAATTATTCCCTATCCCATAATGTTTGGAGCTTTAACTGCACGTCATAGCAAATATACACTTGGTAGCAAAGCTCTCTTCATGCGTAGTGACTGTAGCATTAAAAATACAGATTTCAGAGTAAAAAGCTAGTATGTATGTGAAACAAACTGTGATGCTTAATGTTCTAGCATTACACATCTATGTTCATCAGTATGCATAGGGAAATATTTTAAGCTTCTATATATAAAAGTCTGTCATGGGTGTATGTACTGGTTCAGGGATGCAGTGGTACAACTGGGCAGTCACGCCAATGAGGAGGTGACAGTGAGAGGTATTGACCAGTTTGGCTACCTAAGAGTGGTCACACAGACTGGGGAGGAACTGAACCTCAGACCTGACGGAAACAGCTTCGACATCATGAACAACCTCATTGTCATGAAGTAACTCATCTCCTCTGTGTTGCATGTGACTTAACACTGTGTATGTTCGAAATGAATTAGGTGTTTTCAATTTCCGTGTTATGCCGAGTTTTGTAAACATTTTGGTTTTTACTTGCTTAGTTTCAGTTCACGCCACTTTAAGTACAGCGGAACCTCCGAATAATGGGACAAGGTACTTTTGTCCTTTATATATAGGGAAGTTGTCCTCTTTGGAATAGAACTTCGAAGTGTGTCCTTTATTGATAGGTTTATTTTTCTTTTATTTGGAGTGTCCTTTATCATAGCCGCTACTGTATAACAACAGACGCATTTGTAGCACGCATAAAAAATAATGATGATTATATTGGCTATCACTGGAGCATTCGTTTGTGAGGATCAAATATGTACTTTCTGAATGTGAGTGTGATCTTCACCGGTTCACCTGTTGCATCGTCTTGAACACCTGCAGCTATCGGTGAATGTCACGCAATTAAACATGGGGTGTACAGTGGAACCTCTGATAAGGGACCCTCTGAGATATGGACAACCTCCCTACAAAGGACACTTGTGTTTCAACCCCATACTTAATACTTTAGTGTACTATTTATAGGGGACGGCCTCTCTACAAGGGAAAAAACTTTGGCTCCATAGTGTCCTTGTTCGCTGTATAACATTAGACAAGTGCATCAAACACCCAAAGAAGCGAGCTGTTCTTGACCCCACAATACTGCTCACAAGGCACAGTACTTACGGCATGTGTAGTACAAGAGGCAGTGTCGTTTCTTGGCCTTACCTTTCCCTTTGCCTTTCTTTCTGCTGGCAGCAGCCAAGATTTGCTGTGTTGTTTCTTTCAAACCCTCTGTGTGAATGGCAGATATTTAAACCTTATGCATAGACAAAGAGACACCGACCTGGGATTGCCACTCTGAACTTTCCACTGGCTCCAAAACTGCCCTCAATCGTACCCACTTCCCCTGCACACCAAATGTACACACAACAGCACTGGGCAGTATAAAACTACCAGCAAAATGTAAATATAATATAATATATAGGCAGTCGTCCCAAGTACATAGTGCGCATGATTTTGCAACTTCATTAATGTGAACCCTCCCAATTTTTGTGACCAATTTTTCAGGGATCTGTCCCCTCTCTCGTGAGTCACGTAAGTGGAGTACATTTTAGTGAAAGGATTGCTAACCTGTTGACAGTTGGACTCGGAGCCCCACAAATGGCTGTATGTTGGTCTCCTTCTTGAACAGACTCTTCCCAATCACTGACCTCTCATCGTGTATCTATTTATACATCATAGATCATATATCCTTGTATGTAGTAACAGGACAAATGGCTTGAAGGTCTTGCTTTTGCAGAACCTCAGGTCAGATTGTTGTTCTGTGTAGCTTAAACAGATAGCAACAACCTGATGCTTTATAGCTTTACCCTTGGTTTTACAAAGTCAAGATGTGAAAAAAATAATTATTGTCTTGGGTGTGGTTTAGCAGCTTATTGAGCCATAACCTGATTCTCTATCATTGTATACATGCAATTCTGAACAGTAAAGCATAAGTGTTCTTGGTGTTTGTGCAAAACATGCTGATTTGCAGGCCATGTATCAAGTTTACTGGGGGAGTTTAAGTTCATGCAGGGATATTGGTACTATTGAAGGCAGTTTCTACTAGATCATTAGAATGACCTTTATTTAGTGCTGTCCAAGATGAAAAGCACTGAAGTGCAAACCCTCGGCGTATTATGACACGCACGCGTAAGATATTGGTACTATTGAAGGAAGTTTCTACTAGATCATTAGAATGACCTGTATTTAGTGCTGTCCAAGAAAATATATAGGATATCTGTGGTGGGTGCATATGTGCCATTCCTCTGGTGTCCTAACATGTTCAATACCATACACCGTAATGACATCATACCCTCTCAACGATGCCTTGTCTGAACTTGAGTTTGAAGACCTTGATCCGTGGGAGGACACTCGAGGCGTAGTCCCTCTCCCTCATGGTGTGGACCAACACTCCGTGGAAGGCAATCCGACAAATATTGCTATGTGAATAGAGTCTGCTAAGGAATCCACCATAATTATGGATGAGTTTTGTGTCGACTGAATTGATGCAAAACTTGGATCAAAAGATGCACACTCTAACTGCAATGGGACCACTTCACTTTATAAAGTTTACCATAATTTATTGTGCAGCAAAGGCTGGTGATTTCTAGCACTGTTACGTTACATGAAGTAGTGTGCTTCGGCTAAAGCAGTGAGTGTGGTGGATTTGACCAAAGGCTGGTGATTTATATATAGCACTGCTGTTATGCCAGTGTATGTGGAGTGATCTACTGCATCATGTATAGCTACAGCAGTGACTGCGGTGGATATGGACATCAGTGTCCAGTCGGGAACCAATAGCGATGGAGTCTGGTAGACAAGTCACCGGTTTCTCAAACTCCAGCAGAGCATAGTGACTCTCCTGTGTGGCTGGCTCTGAGTTTGTCTCTCTCTCCCTGTGACCATGTCCTTCTGCTGCCTCCTTATCAGAGCCTGCCTTCGCTTCGGCCACCTGGACACATTATACAATCCAGCAACTAAAAAAATATTGGCAAGTGAATGCAAGTGCGAAAAAAATGGGTAGCATTACAGTATGAACACAGCACTTCAGATTGAATGGTATGTAGTGGCTGCCTTAAACCCAGACACCAAACCTCGAGTATGTATTATACTACTGGTGGCGAGATTGGGGACTTTGAATTTAGAATTGCGCACTATTCTTTGTCAACCAATTAACTAGGACTTTGGGATATTTGGTGTATGATAGGTGCTTGACCGCCCTAAGGTGATCCTAGACATCCTCCCTATATTATGTGTAAACTTCAGCTGTTGAACCAAAGATCTTCAGGCTTTTCAGTTTACATTGTGACTTGTTGCATTTATAGAGCCTCCGCACGTTCTATATTTTATATCGATCCTCCTAACCTTTGTCTTGCTGTCAGGTAGCTCCTCAAGAAAGGGGTACTCTGCCTCCAAGTCAAACTCTCTGTTCACTGGCAGCGGTCCACTGAAGAACGTTGCCTTTCCCATGACAGTCTCGTGCCCAATAGTAACTGCATGCACACGGCTGGCTGAACTAATAGTAACTGCATGCACACGGCTGGCTGAACTAATAGTAACTGCATGCACACGGCTGGCTGAACTAATAGTAACTGCATGCACACGGCTGGCTGAACTAATAGTAACTGCATGCACACGGCTGGCTGAACTAATAGTAACTGCATGCACACGGCTGGCTGAACTAATAGTAACTGCATGCACACGGCTGGCTGAACTAATAGTAACTGCATGCACACGGCTGGCTGAACTAATATTACTCACAGCACCCACATATACAGGTAAAAGTATGCTAGAATGAATGCAAAACATTTTTGGCGAGCGAAGCGAGCAGTTTAATATTTTGCGTGATTCGCGAGCAGTTTAATATTTTGCGTGATGCGCATTCAGACAACTAGGTGGGCTCGCTTCAGTCGCCAAATCCCTGCACGTAAAAACGGAACCTTATGCACACTGCATCAAGTTAACAAATAACCATGTAACTATGTGTTGTTAAGCGTGTTCCATTTCTGCTTACACTTGATGCATTTGTATATATATTCAAATGCTAGGCTAGCTCACCGTGGAACTTTGCTCCAGTTGTGCACGGGAACTTGTGATATGACACTTTGTGAACCTGAGCAATTCCGGCTGGCACATATACACAGTACAAGAGAAAAATCACTAGTCTGGCACGGTGTTTACTACAAACCTGCATACTGAAACTTGGCGACAAAAACTCTGCGAATTGGTGTGGGTTTACAATGCCACGACAGTGATTGTTAAAGGAAAGTTGCTTTTTATGTTTTTCACACCGTTTTTTTTGTTACAACAGTTTTAGTTATAAAGTGGCAATTAAAATGCTCACCCTGCTTTAAGCAAAGTTTTTCTGTCACAAAAGGTTAGTTTTATACGGTAGTAAAAACTCTCACCCTCCAGAGTGGGGAGATAGCCAGGAGCGGCCACTAGACATCTCTCCACTTGCTTTGGGTCAAACTGAGTCACACATATTCCTACGCGGTCTCCCTAGAGTTATACGCAACACATAATGATCAAAGGTTCTATGAATGTGCAGAGACACTGTGCTCTAAACCAAATACTCTATATATATATATATTTGGTACACGTTACCCGGCAACGACGCGTTATGAGGTTTGATGACGGCAAGTATGCTCTATTCGCGCTGCGCGCTCATAGAGCACACCTGCCACCATCAAACCTATACATATATATAGGGAAAACATTACATTGAAGGAAGGATTTTTCCACTTGTATAATGATCAAAGGTTCTATGAACAAGCAGAGACATTGTGCTCTATACCAAATACCGTATATGAGGGAAACATTACATTTTGAGGGGAAATTGTTCGGTAGCAAACGTGAATTGTGCAGAGAAACATTCGCAGTTTACTGGTCCTGCAATAGCAATGCCCCTGTCCAAAAAAATCTCTTTCGCAGGTATATAGCTATATAGTAAACTGCGACAAAGTATATAGCAAGAGTTAAAAGTTTACACTACTCATTTACTGTCTAAAGAGACTGCTATATTATGTATCCATCCGAATGTGTGTTTGTATATACCTGCATGGCAGTCTGAACCGGTTTGTGGAACATTTGCATCGATTTGACCTTCTTTGTAACCTTCAGGAACGGAATCTCAATAGTCTGCAGGAATAAAAGCACAAATAGACTGATATCTATATACGTAGGAGTTGGTTGCCGGAGCTCACGTCATTGAGTGCCACGGATCCACTGAGTACCGTGCCGGTCATGACCGTACCCTGACCACGGATGGGGAAACAGTGGTCCACAGAGAACACAAACGGCCCACTCGCGGACCGTTCCGGTACAAACACCTTTGACGACAGCACCTAAGATGAGCAAGAAAACCACCTGACACAGATGTTAGCACCGCAAGTGTTGAATAGTACTTAAAACCCTTTGGACGCTATGGTTATCTTCTTAAATAAGCAGAAAATGATGTACCCCTATATAAATTCTTATGGACTATGGAGGCTCTGGACACATTTGTTTCCGTGGCTGGTTAAGTGTTAAGACAAGTGTGCAGAAACCTGAAAGCTAAAATGCCTAGTTAAGAAACCTTCAACAGTAATACTGTAGATATTTTGAAATTTGAGAGCCAGTATTGCATGCTCTGAAGTTGCTGTGACAAACGTATTGTTTGTTTATGGCACGAGGCACCAGAAAAATGTCTGGTATTTTTAGTGAGACCAAAGAATGCAAGAGACACCTGCACTTTCATTTTTGTGCAAGTACATTATCAGTTGCACTCACACAACCGCTTAGCAAGAGAGACCAGAATATGCTTTTGCTGCTTCTTCTGACTGTTTTATTAAGCTGCTCTGGAAAAGCTCATTCAACCACTGATGACCAAGAGGAAGATGGAAGCAAAGTCGAGTGGTCGGGACTGAAAAACGCCGCCTGCACCACCTGGAAGTACAGGAGCCCACGTACAGGCAAGTGCACCTGCGGAGTCCTGTACGGATCATCTCTCGTACTCTGTTCGGACCACGACAAAAACTTTCAAGTCGCAGTCTTGCACGGTTTCTGCATCACTCCTGCGGCATTGGACAACCAGACACTCATCGTCGGAACCTGCCAGTACAACATGCTGAACTACCACACCAAGTCAAATCCGTTCTACTTCGTCCTACCCCAGGACCCCGGGCTGGTAGACAGTGCCATGTGCGGCGCCTACCAGAGAACCGGTCAGCTGTGCGGGGACTGTATTCCCGGCTACTCTCCTCCAGTCTTAACCTATCACCCACAGTGTGTGAACTGCACCGACGACACCGACAACTGGGGCAAGTATCTGGCTCTCTCTCTCGCTCCCCAGACTGCCTTCTTCCTGACTGTACTAGTGCTGAGACTACGAGCTACTTCTCCAACTCTCAACGGATTCATTCTCTACAGCCAGTTGATAACTCCGCCGCCCGTGCTTCGATTGGGCGCTATTCTGGCATACAACTTCAGATCAGATCCATTTTCCAGCGATAGGGCAATTATAAAACTACTGAAGGGGTTGTTCACATTCCACAGCATATGGAACCTGGATTTCTTGAGGTTAATCTACGGTCCGTTCTGCCTCCACCCCGACGCCACCTCACTCCAGATCCTAGCCCTCGACTACATCACCGCTGTGTCTCCACTCCTTGTAATAGGCCTCACGTACGTCGTGGTACAGCTGCACTACCACAACTGTGCCCCGATTGTGTGGATATGGAGGGGCCCCCTCCAAAAGTGCTGTGCGGCATTCACCAGATCCTGGAACCTCCAGACGTCCCTCATAGATGCCTTTGCAACCTTCCTGCTCCTCTCCTACATCAAGTTTCTGAGTGTTTCGTTCACCCTCCTGTTCCCGGCACTCATTCTAGACATGGAAGAGTGGCACCACAGAATACCCGGGCAGCGAGCATTTACCCTATGCTCTACTGGCTGTTGTGAGTTTAGTTACGTTTACTTTTCTGCCGGTTCTACTGCTATGTCTCTATCCTTGTCGCTGCTTCCAGCGCTGTTTGAACCACTGCAATATCAGTTTCCAGGCGCTCCACATCTTCATGGACACTTTTCAGGGGTCGTATAAGAATGGAACGAACGGGGGCACACGAGACTACCGATACTTTGCCGGAGGTAACCTCGTGTTTATGGCTGCCGTTTTTCTGTCACTGGTCAACCAAATGCTCTTCTTGGAACTCTGGACCACGGCTTGGGTTATCTTGGCATTTCTAGTGATTTTCGCGTGTGTCGCCCGTTTCGCGTGGAGAAACACAACAACCTGCACATTATGTGGCTCTCTCTGGCCCTGCTGTTCTACGTGTCCACCATGTCCTTTGAGCAGCAGCACACACAGGCAGAGAACTTTCTCGGCGGAATATCCTGTCTAGTGACACTATCCGTGCCTCCGCTCTGCATCACCTATACGTTTGCCTGCGTCTGGCCAGGCTGTGTGTCAAGTGCAGCAAGAGCTCCTGTGCGGCTTTGACAGAGAGATACAGAACACGGAAGCTTCGAGAGGCAGCAGGTGCCAGCGACCAAGAAGACTGTCTGTCTCCATTACTCAATGAGGACAGGGACATGTAAATAGTATAATACTGGCAAGGGTTAGTTAACGAACAGAAAGGATATATTCCCTACGAACTAAAAAATTTCACGTACACTGTAGCTACTGGCATAAATATGAGAGTAAGCATGGTGCTGTAATGAACGGTTTCCCAGATGATGTACATTTTAAGCGATGGATTTCTATGCCATAGAGGAGGGGAAATGCTCGCTGCCTGCTAATACTGCATTTACACAAAGCACAGTATATACCAGCACAATATGATACAATATAGTTCTGAATGAACCATTGCAGATCCCCGTTCACATGTGGTAGGTGATACATTTAACCATTGACTCCTCTTGCTGTGGTTGCACGACATGCTGGTTTGGTTAGCCTAAGTAAATCCGAGATCACTACGAACTACCCCTTGTTTGTGGATTACAATCTTCTTATGCACAGAATTTGTGAAAGAACCCAGCTGATTGTATGGGGGGGGGGGGTTGTAGGCGAGGGCGAGGTATACACCATGAACATTGACAGTATGTAAGGGCTACATTTAGAAACTGTTACCAAAAATGGAAACTTAATTGCACTCTTGCACTGTTCCTCATTTGAGGGGTGGCCTTAGAGAGAGGTTCCACTCTGCACACTTGTAACGTCCCTGCGCTCACAACAACGGTTCTTATCGCTCAGGGAGACGGCGCTTGACGTGTGAGCAAGTGTCATGATAGTTTCGAAAGCCATCTTGACCGATCAGGCTGTTCATACTCACCCTTCTTACTCTCAGTATATTACACGAAGATATTAGACCATGTGATGCACGAGTGAAATACAGTGGAACCTCCAATAAGGGACCCTCCGAGATAGGGATCATCTCTCTACACTTGTTTCAACCCCACGCTAGTACTTTAGTGTACCACATGACCTCCAAGATGGGGACGGCCTCTCTACAAGCGACAAAATCATTCACCCCATAGTATCCCTTGTTCGGAGGTTCAACTGTAAGTTTACAGAAATAGGGTACTAGGTAAGGGTCACAACACACTAACACTTTACACACTATACCTGGACAAGGTTGTCAATACCGTGAGCTGTCTGGGAGGGAGGGGCGTCTGGGCCGCCTGGCTTGGCGGCCACTGGCACCACTAGAGCCCCAGAGAAGGCAGTGGACTCCAGAGTCTTTGATATCCTCTTTGTCATCTTCCAGTGCCACAAGCAAAAAGAGTTACACAACACACTAACACTTTGAAGTGCATTAAACAAAAGAGCTACGAAAAACATACAAACACCCTCCACATGTGTGTAGTACATCTAGTGTGTGCTCTTTGGATCCTTACGAACGGAAAGAGGTGTCCTTACTGGGATGTTTATTTCAGGGGTGTCTTTAGAGAATGGTTCCACTGGTTATCTTTGAAATGTATTCACATGGGCAAGGGAGTTGGATATACTTGGGGACTACTCACTCCTAAGGGGTATATAGCTTTCAATAAGAATATCCTAGTACACTATGAAAATGAACTGTAATGTATGCAACCAAAGGAGCATGCACAGTAATGCATGCAACCAGAGGAGCATGCACAGTAATGCATGCAACCAGAGGAGCATGCACAGTAATGTATGCAACCAAAGGAGCATGCACAGTAATGCATGCAACCAGAGGAGCATGCACAGTAATGTATGCAACCAAAGGAGCATGCACAGTAATGCATGCAACCAGAGGAGCATGCACAGTAATGTATGCAACCAAAGGAGCACGCACAGTAATGTATGCAACCAAAGGAGCATGCACAGTAATGTATGCAACCAGAGGAGCATGCACAGTAATGCATGCAACCAGAGGAGCATGCACAGTAATGCATGCAACCAGAGGAGCATGCACAGTAATGTATGCAACCAAAGCAGCATGCACAGTAATGTATGCAACCAAAGGAGCATGCACAGTAATGTATGCAACCAAAGGAGCATGCACAGTAATGTATGCAACCAAAGGAGCACGCACAGTAATGTATGCAACCAATTGGAGCACGCACAGTAATGTATGCAACCAAAGGAGCATGCACAGTAATGTAAGGAGTATGCACACTAATGTCAAAAGGAGCATGCACAGTAATGTATGCAACCAATTGGAGCACGCACAGTAATGTATGCAACCAATTGGAGCATGCACAGTAATGTATGCAACCAATAGAGTATGCACACTAATGTAAAGGGGCGTATTTCCAAACTGCAGCTTACAAGAGTACCTGACAGCCTGGTACAATGAGAATATGTAAAACTGAAACGTGAAAATCTCAAATGTATCGGCATTATGCTGGTAACCTGTGTCACCACTACCGCTACTGTACTTACTTAGTGATGTATATATACCTTTGAAATGTGTGCGTCCCTCTTGCTCTCCTCAGTGAGGTCCGTCTTGTTGAGTACTACCATCAGATGACTGCAGGTGATCTCTCCTATCACCAGACACTGCAAACACACACACAGAGAACCTCTCTTACTACAGTGGAACCTCCGAACAAGGGACACTATGGGGGCGGTTTTGTCCCTTGTAGAGAGGTTGTCCTTATCTCGGAGGTCAATTAATACACTATTAGCATGGGGTTGGAACAGGTGTCCTTTATAAAGAGGTTGTCCCTTATCGGAGGTTCCACTGTATACATTCCATACTAGAAGGTCCCTATCATACACTAGACGTGTTGTTTAGGATATTGACTCTCACATAATGCGTTACACCTTTGTTAGGTGTAAGGTATAAAGTCATACTTCGTGTTAGGGCCACACCACAATGTACGGCATGGCCTGGAGGCTAAATGTTGAGCAAGCATAGGACCCGAGTATGAATCCCAGCCTCATCACTTTTTAACCCCATTGAGTGCATATAATATATCCCCGTGGCACCAAGAGAGTTAAACCCATGATGTTCTTGCAGCATATATGCTATACAACTTTAATATTTGACTACATACGTATATACCTACAGTGTGCATTTACCTCAGCAGTTTGGGTTTGGATGCCTTTTGTGATATCGACCACTAGAATCACGAAGTCTATGATCTGGGCACCTGCAAAGTAATCAGAGATTAAAGAGAATGTGGAAGTATATAAGGGGCTAAGTGCAGAAAATGGAAACCTAATTGCATTCTTGGACTGGGCCCAATCAACATTGAACAAAACACATTCCCTCAAATGCAGATCTTCCGCCAGTTACTATAATAGACTGGAACCCCTTCAATTTGGACACCAATGGTACAGAAATAAGCGTTCTTATGTGACCATATTTCAGGAGTTAATTTGCATGCAATAACTGTTCTTGGTGGAAGAAAAGGCATTGGGAGGTGAGGTGTCCTCATTTCAGGGGTGCCTGATTAGAGGGGTTCTACTATTATAGTGTAGGGTTCTATATTTGCATTCAAGGTGTGATTCAAAAAAGGTTGTTGCTATGTTGTATCTGACTGCGTGGCGCAATGGTAGCGCGTCTGACTCCAGATCAGAAGGTTGCGTGTTCGAATCACGCCGTGGTCACTTTTTATTTTTCTGCGTACGACCAGTAAAACCTCTACAGTACAAAATGCCATAGTTTTGGTATAATATTCAATGGCAAAAGAAAAGTCGTATGCATCTGGGTGTGTTTGCCTTGCTACCTTGTCATTGATACATGCATATATAGAACTTTCTTTTGTACACACACGTGCCTCCAATGATGGTCCGAATAAGTGAAGCATGTCCAGGGCAGTCCACCAGTGTTACCTGCACATCTTCATATCCTCCCCCTGCACGGAAGAGACACACAGACGTAATAATGATTGTCTGGGCATCTCTCTATTAGTCGTCTAAATAGCATTAATTTGTTTGATGCCAACCTTACCGTTCTAAATAAACGCAGGCATACCTGAAAATTTGCAGTCGTTACATGCCTGTTACTCTCGCATTCGCTCGCCAAACACACACTGCTTTCATTCCATAGGTGTCTGTCTGTTTTAGACTGCTCGACGTACCTTCAAGATGAGCAGGAACCGGCATTGAAAATGAGGAAAACCCTGTTTGTTTAGGTAAGGAAAAGGAAAGACACAAGCATAATTTTGGAACTGATGGCAAAGAGAGGGGGGTTTTTTACCGAGGTCCAGAGTGATCCCTCTTTCTCTGCTCTGGGGGTTTTTGTCGAAAGAGGCAGTGGACGCAACTGAGCTGAGGGCTTTGGCTGCAGAAACAGGAGGAAAAACTGATGCTGTACATGTACAATGCTGTAGGTGCTTACACAACATACCTAAAGAGGTTTTCCCACTGTCAATGTGACCTAGTATTCCCACATTGAAATTCAGGCTCCTTCTCCCCCCTTCTCCTTTTCCTTTGGCAGCCATGCTACGTATTCATGAAAGACACTCCCACCCTATGACGTCACGAATTCCACGTGATCCTTCTTGCCGTCCGGCGGTGTGTGTGTGTGTGTTCTTAATTGTGTCTTTGTGAACGTCTCCAGCTAGCCGAGCCTGTAAAGCTGCCCTCCTGCTGGTTGAAGACGGAGGGGCCGCGTTCAGCGGGGAGTCAAGATGGTTGACAGACTGGGTGAGACTGTCTTCCAGCGACGCTTCAACGGACAGCAAGCGGTGCAAATGCCATTTGGTGTTCAGCGATGAGAGGCTGGGTGCCCGTTCACCGTCGTGTTCGTTCATACCACTCTAGCTAAGGCAATCGTTTATGTAAGGTACAGTGGCTAATAATGCGCGAAAGACGTTGCTAAAGCCTTAGACCCGACCATATATAAAGAGTGGGTGTTTTGCAGAGGCTCAGCCTAGCTGTAGGACTAGTAGGTAATGGTTAGCCCGAGGTACAATGTACCACGGTTCGTTTCCACGGTTGTAAGTAGTTTATAGCTGAAGCTGGGGTAACAGAGTGGGGGCTAGTGCATGTGTGCAGGTGGGCGTAATTACTTGCGCACACATTGCTAGAACCACAATATTTTCTTGCTCTTCGCCTTAATTTTCTCTCTCTCTCTCTCTCACGTGCAGTGCACAGTGAGGCCAACACCAGGAGGATACACATCGTTGAACAATGCTTTGGATCCAGTGGTCAGGTAAGGGATAATATGGCACAAGGATTAGTTTCGTGCAAAAATGTTCCCATCGATTAGCATTATTTGTAGATGGTGGGGGGAAGGAAATAGGTTCTTTGATAAACTTATGGGGGTACAACGTACACTACTGTCACTGCATTCCCTGAAAAACCCGATGGCGAATGGACAGGTATAATCGGAAATAACATACGCAAATAAATTTTGAATACACAACAGTTTCCAATCAGACTGATGTTTTTTTCCTAGGAGGGGGAGGGGAAATCGAAACATAGTGGGGTGCATGGTTATGTATATACAGTGGACCCTCCAATAAGAGTCCCTCCAAGATAGGGACGACCTCTCTACGAGGGGAATTTGTTTCATGTCCATGCTAATACTTCAGCATAACCTCCGAGATAGGTACGACCTCTCTACAAGGGACAAAGTCATTGGTCCCATAGTGTCCCTTGTTCGGAGGTTCAACTGTACACTATTCTCACACACAAAGACAGGTACTCTCACTTGAATATTGATTTGAACTGAAATTCCCCCCTCCCCCAGAAAATTACCACCCTGCCCACACTCTACATGTCTATTCCTACATGAAGATATTAAGACATTAGACCATGTGATGACATGTACACGATGTGTGTCATTGTTAGTGGTTAATTTCCGTTTCGTGTCTATGTTTCTGTTGATTCCACAGTCTCTGATAAAGGTTGGGAGGGTGCTCGTAGGAGAGGGCGTGTTGACTAAACTGTGTCGCAAGAAAGCCAAACCGAGGCAGGTTAGTTAGCCAGGTCATTGCAGATCATTGGTGTTCGTTTCATGGCATGTCTGAATGTTGTATGTGTCTGAATGTTGTATGTGTCTGAATGTACACATTACCCTGACAAACATACACTCTGTCTTTTTCTTTCTCTTCAGTTTTTTCTCTTCAATGATGCTCTTGTATATGGAAACATCGTCATTGACAAAAAGAAGGTGAAAATCACCAGCAACTTTTGCATTTTTCACGTTATGCAATATTAAACCTTTCCCCCTACCCCCTCCTCCCCCCTTGTCCCCCTCTCTCCTCCCTCTCTCCTTTTCTCTGTCCAATCTTCCTTCCCTTCTTCAAACTCTGCTCTCCTCTCTCTCTCTCTCTCCTCCCTCCCCTTCTTCTTCCTCCCAATCCTTCTCTTTCCCTCCCTCCCTTCTCCCCCCCACTCTCCCCCTTCTCCCTCCCTCCTCTCTCCCCCTTCTCCCTCCCTCCTCTCTCCCCATTCTCCCTCCTCTCTCTCCCCCTTCTCCCTCCCTCCTCTCTCCCCCTTCTCCCTCTCCTTCCTCCTCTCTCCCAGTACAACAAGCAGCACATTATTCCACTCGAAGATGTCAAACTTCAGTCACTGGAGAATGATGGACGTAAGACTATCATAATTATATCACATGCCTCACTGACATCACATGCCATGTATCAAATAATCAATCCACCTATAAATGAAAAGCACTTGAAAGTGCATAACCCTCGCCACTATTCTTTATTTCAGCAGCCAATGGCTACTAGCTACACTACGTCAGTTTCTGGCACATGCACGTTCAATACTAGTTACTACTACAGCAAAGTGAAAAGTACTGGTCTTGACAACCCTCACCACTACATACTAGCTACACTACCTCAGTGACTCCTTCACTGAACGGATTCACTGGGGCGTGTGCTGCTCTCACTTCACCGGCAATCTCGATCCTACTCAACTGTACCATCAATACAGGCAGACCAGCAAATCTTCTCCACATGCGCAAAGCATCTAGCATCTAAGCACAACGATGGTTCGCGATCTCTATTTGACGCACACTCACCTCGGCAGCCCTCCGTTTCGCCAGCTTCCCCGGGCTTCTCCGCTCCAGAATCTTATTTTACCATGCATTCCTCCTAGTTGAAAATATGTCCACGTTTCATGCTCAGAGTTGCCGCGGTTACCGAGAAAAACGGTGGACAGACGGACGGATGGACGGACGGACACACGCACACACACACACACACACACACTCACACACAGACAGACCGACTGCAATAACCCTCGCTGCGCATGCGTGCAGGCGAGGGTTAATGAATGGGATGGGACTGAAGAAAGTGTCCATATTAGTGAGGTGTCCTTATTTCAGGTGTTAAAACTGTTCTGGTGTCCTTCTCTCATGGGGTATCCTTAGAGCTCACTCAGTCCAGGTTTAGTGTTTTCTAGATTTCCAAGTTCTTGTGAATTACTTACGTAAGTACCCTGGCGTACCGTGCGCTTAAAATCATGACGTGTCAATTCTCTAACTCAATTCTCTAAATAAACTTGTTTGTGACATATGTATACATGATCACATGATCTAATGTCTTCATGCATAGACAGGCACCCTCGGGCCCTTCACGTAGCGTGCTTGCTGCACACACATAATCCAAGGACCCTCGGGCTCATATAGAATTGACAGACTCACTCTCTAACTATTACCGCTGTGCATACATATTTAAATTGAAGGGCCGTTAGATAACCAGAATGGTGTAACCCACAAAGGGCCATTTATACCCCCTTGACATGAAGTTACCATAAAAATTCGTTTTGGAAGGAGACAATCTTTTTGCAGAATCCCATAATTATATCTCACTTTTTTAAGTGTACCCTACCCATTATTTTCCCCCATTTTCGCACTCTTTAGGCAATTTGCCGTACTTAATTTTGGGATATACATACCACTCTGGTTGTCGGCCCTTCGATTTGGAGAATGAACACATCAAATCAGTATATAATTGTACACTGAATTGGTGTAAAGGCCATCTCTGCAGAGATAAGCGTTATCTATCGATAATTATAGTGACATGAAACTTGTGTACGTGAGATCCAAAGTTTGGGAGCCTTTTGCAAAGTTTTTCCGTAACTTGACAAGCAAATCCATGAAACTTTTCTCCACAAATTTTCCATCGAATTACGAACTTAGAAATTCGCATTTGTAAGCTTTAATTTATGAAAACTTTCTGATGAGAGGGTTCCTACTGTAATTCTACACAGATGTACATATAAATTGCACTACTATGAATTAACTGAGATTAACTAACCCAGACATCTATGGTGTGCATGTGTAATTGTAGACCTGACCTCACACACTGCACATACCTCTACCGTTCCTATATAGTCGGTAGGTTCAATTAGGGACTGACACATTGTACGGCCATTCGGTGGTACTGGAGGTGGTCTCCTTTTTAGGCAGACAAGCAGCCTCCTTTTTGTATGGGGGCTGAGGGTGTATGCACACAACAATCACGGAGAGTAATCGCTCTATTCACGTTTCTCTGGAAGGAGGATGTTATGATATGACAAGACCTTACCTCCACAATTTTGAATAGAGGGCGCTGCTGCATTACCCACCCCCTTTCCAAAAGGAGTTCTGTGCAAATAAGCAGCCCATGTTTTTTGCATGAACATTGAACCTTTTACCAACAGCTATCAACTGGCAAACGTACTCCCAAATGTGTGTGCAATACTTACTGTACAATCTTCGCTGATTCGTGAAATCACTATTTTCCTACTGCTCTACATCATACCCTCTTCCTCCTTCCCTCCCTCCCTCTCTCCCTCTCTCCCTTCCTCCCTCTCTCCCCCTCCCTCCATCTCTCATACACTCAGCCTGGAAGAATGGATGGCAGGTGATCTCTCCCAAGAAGTCTTTTGCCGTCTTTGCAGCAACTCCGACAGAGAAGGCGGAATGGATGGCTCACATCAACAAGTGTATCGTGGATCTCCTGGCCAAGAGTGAGTTCAGCACAGCTCGTGTTACCTCTCACCTTTCATGCATGTTTTGTACAGTCCCACAAAATGCCCTGAAATAAGTATACGGGTACAGTTTAACATGATACATTTACACTCAGTTCGTGTGTCACTCTCCAGTCTATAGCAACTCCTGCAGGGCGAGCATTTACATTTACACTCAGTTCATGTGTCACTCTCCAGTCTATAGCAACTCCTGCAGGACGAGCACTTACATTTACACTCAGTTCGTGTGTCACTCTCCAGTCTATAGCAACTCCTGCAGGGCGAGCATTTACATTTACACTCAGTTCGTGTGTCACTCTCCAGTCTATAGCAACTCCTGCAGGACGAGCACTTACATTTACACTCAGTTCGTGTGTCACTCTCCAGTCTATAGCAAACTCCTGCAGGGCGAGCACTTACATTTACACTCAGTTCGTGTGTCACTCTCCAGTCTATAGCAACTCCTGCAGGGCGAGCACTTACATTTACACTCAGTTCGTGTGTCACTCTCCAGTCTATAGCAACTCCTGCAGGGCGAGCACTTACATTTACACTCAGTTCATGTGTCACTCTCCAGTCTATAGCAACTCCTGCAGGGCGAGCACTTACATTTACACTCAGTTCGTGTGTCACTCTCCAGTCTATAGCAACTCCTGCAGGGCGAGCACTTACATTTACACTCAGTTCGTGTGTCACTCTCCAGTCTATAGCAACTCCTGCAGGACGAGCACTTACATTTACACTCAGTTCGTGTGTCACTCTCCAGTCTATAGCAACTCCTGCAGGGCGAGCACTTACATTTACACTCAGTTCGTGTGTCACTCTCCAGTCTATAGCAACTCCTGCAGGGCGAGCATTTACATTTACACCTCAGTTCGTGTGTCACTCTCCAGTCTATAGCAAACTCCTGCAGGACGAGCACTTACATTTACAACACTCAGTTCGTGTGTCACTCTCCAGTCTATAGCAACTCCGGACGAGCACTTACATTTACACTCAGTTCGTGTGTCACTCTCCAGTCTATCGCACTCCTGCAGGGCGAGCATTACCTTTACACTCAGTTCGTGTGTCACTCTCCAGTCTATAGCAAACTCCTGCAGGCGAGCACTTTACATTTACACTCAGTTTCGTTGTCACTCTCCCAGTCTATAGCACTCCTGCGGACGAAGCACTTACATTTACACTCAGTTCGTGTGTCACTCTCCAGTCTATAGCAACTCCTGCAGGGCGAGCACTGTGCTCTTCTTCTAGTTTTCTCCTTCGTGACCTTATCCCCCCATCACTGGTTTGCCTAATAATTTAGGTTACTCTTTAGTCACGTCATCCCACCGAGGGTTGTCCAGTGACTAGCCTAAAGGGGGTGGGGCTAGGGCTATGGTAACAGAATACATCGTTATTGGTTACTAAGTACATAGTATGGTATTAGGGTTAAGACTGAGGCAATGACGTCACTTCCTGTTTTGTGGCATTACTGGACACTTAAGATCCCACCACCTCCACTGTAGGTCAGGATTACTATGTAACACTGTAGGATTACTAGAACCAACGTAACACACTTTTGGCAAGTGAACATACGCAAGTCGTAAAATTCAACTTTTTTGTTAAACCACCTTTTATGCAATTGTTGCGGTCAAGTTGCAAAGATGTCGGTTAGTAGGTAGGCTTGCTTTGCTCTCCAGTAACTTGTGCTGAGCACGCCCCCCTTCTTCTACTCTCCTGTGTCTCCCTCACTCACAACTTATTTCACCGTCACTCTTCCACTTTACTCGTTCTTTTCTGCCCTTCTCTTTACCATTCTCTCCCCCTCTCCCTCCCCTCCCCTTCCCTCTCCCTCCCCTACTCCCCCCTCCCCATCTCCCCCTCTCCCTCCCCTCTCCCTCCCCTACTCTCCCCCTCTCCCCCTTCTCCCTCCTCCCCCTTCCTCTCCCACAGCCAACAAAATGCCAGCGACGGAACATGCGGCGGTCTGGGTACCGGACGGCGATGCCTCGACGTGTATGCACTGCCTCAAGACAAAGTTCACACCCATCAACAGAAGAGTGAGTTTTCAGCCATCTCTTTCATGTACACAAACGTGTATGTCCCTCATGCGTTAACAACTCCAACCTAGGAATACATACGTACCTGTCAACCTCAATGCCATATTAATGGTTGAGAGCCACAAGACCCAACTGGAAAGCCGGAATGCAAACATGTCTCGTACACATGTCTGGGGCCCTTAAGTAACAGGTTCACAATACTGATGCAATCCCTTGAATCAGTTGTTGCGACATTGCAGCGTCTGTGTATCCCCTGATATTGACACGCGGCTCACTACATATTCCAGTGGTGCAGTTGCCAACCTGTCAGAGAAATGTATTGGTATTGGTATTAGAAATGAGGACATTATCTGGACCACATTCTGCCCACGCAATGCGTGATTTTGCTGTATACGCATAATTTTGAACGAAGGTAAAGTGTGGTATGCGCTGCCACGTCCGTTCCATGTGGCGTTTTGGCGTGGGAAAAAGCTGAAGACCAGTTAAAATGCAAGACAGACTTATGTACCTGGAACACCTTGGCCCTCGGTGGCTCCTCGTGACACTGGCTCTTGTAAGGTGTAGGTGTATAGGCACATGTGCTTGCGGCCACGGAAACGCGGCGAATCGAAAGAGATTTTCACATTCGATTGTCGAACTGTGGCTGAATTTGGAGTCATTTGCTTCCAGTGGACATGTGTACACTTTTGGGAGGTATATACACAGAGTGTTTTTGAGTCAAAGATTACGACAACTACTTGTGTTTTCTTTAGTGTGTGTGGTTGTGATTGAGAGGTGATAAAATGACCGTGTAAACAGTTCAAGCCTTCTTGCATTTTCTCTGTTACTTCTCATTTCCTCTTCTTTTACTAACCCTTTCTCTTTACCACATACTCTCTCTCTACCTCTCTCTCTCCCTCCCTCCCTCCCTCCCTCTCTCTCTCTGTACATATATAGCATCACTGTCGGAAGTGTGGTGCAGTTGTGTGTGGAGCCTGCTCCAACAGAAAGTTCCTCTTATCCTACCAGGCAGAGCGACCTCTCAGAGTCTGCATATCCTGCTACGATGCCCTCACTGCACAGCAAGCTGAGGCTGATAGGTGAATACGTACGTTCTTCTCACTACCTTATATAGTCTCAGACTTCATCTGCACAGCAAGCTGAGGCTGATAGGTACATAAATACGTACGTTCTTCTCACTACCTTATATAGTCTCAGACTTCATCTGCACATTAAGCTGAGGCTGATAGGTACATAAATACATACGTTCTTCTCACTGGCTTAGTCCAGTCCTAGTCTCAGACTTCATCTGCACAGCAAGCTGAGGCTGATAGGTACATAAATACATACGTTCTTCTCACTGGCTTAGTCCAGTCCTAGTCTCAGACTTCATCTGCACAGCAAGCTGAGGCTGATAGGTACATAGATACATACGTTCTTCTCACTACCTTAGTCCAGTCCTAGTCTCAGCCTTCATCTGCACAGCAAGCTGAGGCTGATAGGTACATAGATACATACGTTCTTCTCACTGGCTTAGTCCAGTCCTAGTCTCAGACTTCATCTGCACAGCAAGCTGAGGCTGATAGGTGCATAGATACATACGTTCTTCTCACTACCTTAGTCTAGTTCTAGTCTCAGCCTTCATCTGTACAGCAAGCTGAGGCTGATAGGTTGTGTATGCTTGTCAACAACGAGGTCAAAGCAAAGGCAAACTACAACCTGGAAAACTCTTTTTTTTCTGCTCACCGGTGGCGACCGAATCCACCGACATGACGCTATCCAGGACGCCCTTTGTCTATCTCAGTAGTTGTATCACGTGAACTCCAATATAATTATGTATCTGCTGTAGCAAAAGTCACTATGCATGTTTTCTCCTGTCCCTTTAGATCAAGTCCACCACCTTCAACATTCGTAACACCGTCCCAAAGATCACAGTATGAGGTATGTTCTAGGCCATGTATTGGGTGGTCTAACACCGGGG
>CASHTH010004189.1:0-48843 GCA_030341885.1 Geodia barretti
TTTGCCTAGAGTATCTAAATACACATACTTGGGTGTTGATTTTACTAGTACTGGTGCATGGGATGTGTATATCAAGAATGTGTTAGACAATGGTAGAAGGAAGATTCATGAGTTGCATAGTGTAATTAACCCTCGGCGCGCATGCGCAGCGAGGGTTAGGCAGTTGGTCTGTGTGTGTGTGTCTGTATGTCTGCCCGCGACTATTCTCGCACTACAGGCTACGAAGCGGCTTATGAGCGATATCAACAGCTTTAGCGGTACATGGGCAAGAAAAATAATTTGCTGAAACGACTGCGTTCGAGAGCGACAAACTGGCACGGTCGCGAACAGCGCTGCGTGGCCCAACCCATCAATAAGCGGTGCGCTTGCGTGTATTAGACTCCATCAAACGCGGTATGCCGGCTCCCCTCGACCTGATCCGCTTGCTCTGTGTACATTGGAGGCACAAGAAGCCACAGCGAAGGGTGTGTATCGACTCCCGCATGCTATCTACTACTGTAGCTTGCCCGTGTCAGACTCTCTGCGGGCTAATAGCGGGAGACAGCGAGTAAATGGCAATAAGCACAGCCCAGCCCACCGCGCATGCGCAGTTTGCCGAGGGTTTGCACTTTAGTGCTTTTCATTAGTAATAGGGATATTAATTTGAGTGCTCGCAGGTTATTGTTGCTGGCGGTGGTTAGGCCATCTTTAGAGTATGGGGGTGAGATGTGGGAAGCCAATAAGACTCAGGCAGCTGCGTTAGAGTCCGTGATGCTGAGAGGAGTTAAGCATATCCTTGGGTGTTCGGCTAAGACATGTAATGAAGCTGTTAGGGGGGATATTGAGCTTGATACGTTACAAGGGCGTAGGGATAAGAATAAGTTGAAGTGGTGGATAAGTTAGCGGTATTGCAAGGAAATAGTTATCCGAAGAAGCTTTTTAACCAGGAATGGAATTTTAAGCCACGGAGAGGAAGGCAGAGGAAGTGTTGGAGTAAGGTCATTGATGATCTCTTTTCGTCATTAGGTCTTGACAAGGCAGAGTGGTTGCATGATATTCAAAATGGGGATTGCTCCTTGAAGGGCTTTCTGTCTATAGTAGGCGACAGTATTAATGAGAGGGAGATTAGAAAGTTTGAAGAGAGGCTAAATAGCAATGTAAGCTGTTATTGTATAAGACATTTAACAAGGTGGTAGAGTTCAAAAGATACTTGCATGGGAAAAGTGATGCTGGGTCTAGATTAATGTTTAAATTCAGGTCAGGCACGCATGGGCTAAATGAGGAACTCGGTAGGCATAGGGGGAGGGAGGGGATGAAGGACTGTTGTGTTATGATGAATGTGAAAGTGTGAGTCATGTGTTGTGGGAGTGTCCAGCATATAGTAGTCTTAGGAGTTAGTTGCCCCGCAGGAGAAGCTTGGGGATGATGGGTTTGAGCATTTCCAGTCGCTTGATAGTTTCAGGAAAGCATCCTTTATATTGGGTAGTGAGCTGTGGGAGGATACATTTGGTTCTTTGCTTTGCCTTGTTAAAGGTTTTATTTTCGGATGTTTGGGAGCTAAGAAAGGTTAGGTTATATGGCGATAATCCCAGCGTACAACAGACCCAGTCTCAGATTGCGTCTGGGGAGCTGCAGGGTGTCGCTGGTGGAAGGGGTGAGTTGAGGCGTCTGGGAGGTGAAACAGACACCACATGTTGATATGGTGTATGTTCGTATGTTAACGGTTCTGCCCATTGCTCTGGGTGCGTGGTCTAGGCCCTAGTACTATGGCAGCCACATGAGTATTATTACCGTAGGCGCGCATGTGCAGCGAGGGTAGGGTAGGGTACGATAGTCGGGTCTGTCTGTCTGTCTGTCTCTCTGTCTGTGTGTCTGTTACTCTACATCTTACTTCTCGGGTGTTCGTTCGTCTTACATTGGATACGACCTACTTAACGGGCAATGAAGGTTAGAATTCGAACCGTTTCCTCTGAAACTGCTCCGTTGCAAAGCTAGAGCGCGATAAAGCCAATATGCAAATAAACAACGGGCGGGACGGCTTACCACGGTCTGATCGATCTGCGTGCTCTGCGTACCTCGGAGGCGCCAGAAGATGCAACACAGGGCGTGTATCGCCTCTCGCATGCTATCTAATAGTGTAGTTAGCCCGCATCAGACTCTGCGTGAGCTGACAAGAGACCACGAGTAACAGCTAAAACTAAACCCAGCCCAACCATCCATAAAACTTTTTACTATAGTTAAAGTGTGGAATGACACACTCTCACTTCACGCTGCACTTTGCCTGTCATTCATGTGTTCCCTTACCCTTCCCCCACTACCTTCCAATAAGGGTTTTAACGGTTTTGCATTTTTTGCAGGCACGTCAATAAGCGAAATAACCATTCCTAAAAATCCAGTCAAGTTAAAGTGTGGAATGACACTCTCACTTCTATGTGTCCCCCTAACCTTTCCCCCACCACCTTCCAATAAGGGTTTTAACGGTTTTGCGTACACGTAATTGAACGAAATACCATCCCTAAAAATATGCACAACATTCTCCCTCCAACTCACTGGTAACCAGGACAATCACATCTCAGTCCCATTATGATTTGATCGCTCAGCACTTCAGCCTTACCTCACACCTATAACTGTCCTACAATGGCTGAACATGTCAGCCATGTCCAAAAGCCAAATGTTTTTGGTATATACCTGGAGATACTAGCCCTTACTAAAACGTACCTGTGCAGTACTGCCAGCCTCTGAGAGGTAAATACTCATGGCACTGTGTAAGCCCATCAAAGTACAGTAGAGAGTACCAAACATCACAGGGCACCCACTGGAAGAGATTTAGCCACTATTACATTTCGAGCTTTCCAGCACACACTACGACAGCATTGTCTCAGTTACTGGTGAAGTCTGCAGGCACTTTCCTCGCCTCAAATCTGAGAAATCTATGTGTCAGCAGTGGCGGATCGACTGCGGAGGCCGATGACGCATGCGCGTAAAGGGGGGCGGGGGAGTGTTCAGCGGAACCCAGCCTTGGATGCGCTGTCTTTCTCCCTAGCTCGCTCTTCATAATACCGTGGTACGCACGGCGCACGGCGGCACGGCGGCGTTTGCGCGCAAGCGTACTCGAACCGCGGGATAGTTCGACCACGCCTATTATAAAACTCCAAACTCCAAAACCCGACTCCAAGCCTCGAACTCCAAACTCTAAGCATCAAAAAACTCCAATCGCGAAGGGAGCGGTGTCTTCTCTCTTCTCGGCTTCCTTACGCATGCGTGTTGAAGTTACACGTGGCACCGAGTCCGTGTATGGAGTCCGTTGGTTGTTCGTCAGGGATGTTGGACGACAGTAATGCCGGTATATAACATATTTGTAATGTGTGGTTTTGCATCTTTCGCTGACTGTACCGTGCTTTCGTACGTGAAGCACGGATAAATAACTTGTTGTTCGCCGCATGCCTTCTACGAAAGAGTTGTGTATTGACAGTTTCCGAAATGGTGTGTTGGCTTTCCAAACAAAATCGCAAAAGTAACAATGTGACCGAATTGCTGTAAAAGTGCGACTAAATTTGGTTAAAATTGCTTGTGTGCAGAGACTGTGAAACTTGTAGTTGGTCAATCTCTCTTAAACAAGTAAATTAAAAATCCTGCAAATTTAAAAAAAAGAGGCATATAGGGATCGTATAAAAAGAAAGGGAGACAAGATAAGGATGGGATACATGAAACATGGGTAATGAACAGATTTGAGTACGCTGACACCCCCAACCCCATCACACAATCCCTATATTGTTGCCTGGTGTGCTACTCTTATAGGGGCTAAAGGTAACTAAAAGCAAGCATTCTTTCACCGTGTCCCTGTTGTTTTAGTAACATTTATACTGCCCAATTGCCTTTTAAACTCCACTTGGACTCTATAAGTGTGTTGGTTACTCAGTAGTGTATTGTAAGTTCTGAGTATTGTATTGGTGAATGTTTAATACTTCACCTAGGCAACAATATAGGGATTGTGTGATGGGGTTGGGGGTGTCAGCGTACTCAAATCTGTTCATTACCCATGTTTCATGTATCCCATCCCTATCTTGTCTCCCTTTCTTTTTATACGATCCCTATATGCCTCTTTTTTTAAATTCGCAGGATTTTTAATTTACTTGTCTCCACTCGTTTTTATATACTACTACGTATTATCTCTGTGGAAGGGGGCAAGCCCCTATAAAAATTGAAATACTAGAGAAAAAATGGCTGTTGTCGTCATGCAAATGATGTGCATACCATGTTTCATCTCCATGTGTGCTTAGCAAGTTTGGAGTGAAGAAGAATTTTTAAAGAAAAGTGCCTGAGGCTATTTGTTGTTGTGGTCGTCATGGAAACGATGTTACACACATGCCTATCAAGTTTCACATCCATGTGTGATACCGTTAGTGAGTTTGAGAAGTGAAGAAAGTAATTTTAAAGAAAAGTGCCTGAGGCTATTTGTTGTTGTGGTCGTCATGGAAACGATGTAATACACATGCGCTCCAATTTTCACCTCCATGCGTGTTAGCAAGTTTGAGGAGTGAAGAAGTAATTTTAGAGAAAAGTGCCTGAGGCTATTTGTTGTTGTGGTCGTCATGGAAACAGTGACATGCGCTCCAAGTTTCACCTCCATGCTTGCTATAGTTAGCGTGTTTGAGGAGTGAAGAAGTAATTTTAAAGAAAAGTGCCTGAGGCTATTTGTTGTTGTGGTCGTCATGGAAACGATGTAATACACTTGCACTCCAAGTTTCACCTCCATGCGTGCTATAGTTAGCGAGTTTGAGGAGTGAAGAAGTAATATTAAAGAATATTGCCTGAGGCTTTTTCACCCAATATGCGGTCGTCATGGAAACATGTAATCGTCACGGAAATGATATATAAATATACATATCAAGTTTCATCTCTGTGTGCTACCATTGAAAAGTTTGAGAAGTGAAGAAGTAAATTTAAAGAAAAGTGCCTGAGGCTATTTGTTGTTGTTTACAAACATGTGTTGTTGTGTTTTTAATGTTGGTAATTGAATACATTATGTCTAAAAGTTTCGTTCACATAACTCTTACCAATTGTGAGTTATGCTGACACATGTGATCCCTTTATAATGTATTGCCTGGGGCTATTTGTTGTTGTTTACAAAGAAATAAGTATGACCAGTCTCTTCGGGTGACGGATATCTACATTCTTACTAAATTTCATTACTATATGTTGTTTCATTTTTGAGTTATGGGTGTTGAATCTGAAGGAGAAGGAGAAGAAGAAGATGAACAAAACTCCCTATCATAGACCCATACATCTATGATGCTAGGTACCATGTCAATCCCTATATACTAAGTACGACCGTACTTAGTGATAATATGTCTAAAAAGTATCTGGTGGATGTCAATTCAAGTGACTGTCATGGCTGCTGAAGAAACTCCTCCAGATAATGGGTTAGGGTGGTTATTTAATTAAGACGGGAGTTAGTTGATAGCTATTCACAGTCTTGGTTTGTGGTCTCCTAGTGTTAGCAGCCATCTTTACTAGTTAAGCACTTTCATCTCGCAATGTTGCCATTTTGCCAAGTACTGACATAGACTGGATCCCGTGATGTGCGCAATGACAGCGTACACATCGATCTATGAAGAGCAGAAACTTAAATTTCCATGAGGGTGATCTATTCTTCTCAAGAAGGGGCCTCTACCACCAGGATCATGCAGATGAATGTGCAGTGCTTTTCAAGTCTGCGATTGAAGTGAGACCTTTGTGTGTTAAGCTTTCTTCTGAATGGCGGATTGTCTGGATATCTGCAGTTCCGGCATTCTGTAATAGTTCTAGCTACAAGGTGGAAGGTTGATGTTTACAGATTAAAATGTATGTATAGGTTAACGCCTTGTTCTCTACGATGCTCACTAGCTGGCGGTTTTCTGGGCTTGTCTCTCAAACGCTTGGCTCTCTTTGTCCCCGGTGTCGGTGCTTTCTGGCTTACTTGTATTCACCAGATTTTCTGCCTTCCCTTGGATTTCTGTGTCTTCCCTTTGCTTTCTGTGTGTGGGGTGTAGTACCCTTGCCTAAAAATGGTAACAGGCATTGTTTGACAGGACAGTGTTTTTGTAAACTGTGGCTCTCCTTCTTCAATATTGACTTACTTAACTTAGCATCATGTCCTTGGGAATGTGAGTATTGACTAGGTTGCGGCTGCGGTACTGGAAATACTGCTAAGGCAGTGCCTTTGAAGATGAGCAAAACTAGGCTACAATGAGTGATAAGTGAGTGATGTGAAATAATAGTAAAGTTGGCTGCAAAATCAACCATACCCCAGGGGACCTTGAAATCACTACTTTGGGGTGGGTTTGCGCGATGACGTGAGTTCACCCATTAGAGTTTTAAAATGTGGTAAGGCAGACATGCCTCCTTTTGAGACATGATTAGCCTAACCGATATACTGAATGACAACGGCCATTTTTGTCAAATATTACAAATTTTTCATCCTTAAGACAATGGATGCAGTACGGTATTTTTAGCGGCTACTTAAGTTAACATTATTTTTTATTTCTTGGGATTTTCGCAGCTACTTAATTTTGCGTTCTACTGCATCTTGTGGGTTAATTTGCAAATACATGAGAATGTCTTTGAGCAATGATGAATAGAGAGTACTGTAAGTTCTGGGATATACTCCATGATTCCACTCCCTTCAAATCCTCTTCTGATTATTCCTTTCTTGTCTTTCAGAGATGGAAATGTTCTTAGTACCAAATCTTGTCGGTCAATCTGCATATTAGTCCTCAAGTCCTTGATCTTGACTTTCTTTCACCTCAGTAGAATACCAACGTGCAAAGTGTGCCATCATAAATGCTTTGAACTGCTCATTCATACTAACGCAAGGGGTTGCAACCCCCCAGTACCCAGCTACGAACACCTGATGGATATGATTTTGACATAGTTTCTCTAGGACATTGTCACAACTATGAACCTTGAAGACATGCAACAAAGGAAGGGCTTGATGGTCCATGGCAAGCTCAAGGTTTTGGCTTGTCTTGGTAACTTCTGTCTTTTCCTGATAGATCACCTGTGGGGCAAGCATGTCACCTGAGGCAGCAACTGACAAAAAGCACAGTGATTTTCCTTTCAGTCTTCTTTACCCACAACTGCCACTTGCAATAACAGATTAATTAACCCTTGGTTCACATGCACAGCTGGGGTTACAGTACTTCGTCTTAGTGTCTATACCATTTTCTGCCACTAGGCGCGGCAAGATAGCTAAGAAGCTGTGCCCACAGGTTTGTGCACATAGCTTGAAATGAAAATTGACCAAATTTATCATACTGCATTCAAAAAGTGATGGCGTGAAACCAAGTAAACAACGCCAAATACCTCAACTCAGATTTTTCCCGTGTTGTTCACTGTGGTGGCAGGCATAACAAGTAGTGACGGAGGACGAGTATTGAGTCATGCAATGCCTAAAACACTCCTTCCTTCTATTGCTTTTTCAAACCCCCAGCCAGCTAACAAGAAACCATGAGTCATTGACAGGGTGGCCAAGCCCATCAAAGTGACCTGTGTATAGCACAGTGGTTTGAGATTTGCCTCGTGTTGTGTTGTAGATTCAAACCCCTACCAGCTGAGTTGCCTTGTTAGCTCAGTTGGTAGAGCGCTCGCCTAGACTGCAGAGTGTCGTGGGTTCGAATCCCACCCAGGGCAGCTCTTCTTCTTTTCTTCGAAAAGAAAGAGCTGTCGTATAGTTGACTTGTTTACCTTGCCTTGCCTTTCTACCTCATTACCAAGTTGTTGAGACATGCCTAAACGTGAAAACAATCTAAACCGAGAGGGGGGTCGTTGTTAAACCCCTGGCAAACACTTAATGACACATAAGCACAGTTTTTGGCCTGAACAGTAGTTAAGCAGCCAATGTTGCACAACCACTGCCTTGTTGCTCTGGTCAATATCATCCTTTTCACACCTGCCATGTTCTTGTAGAAGAGAACAGAAGCAAAACTGAAGTAAGAGAGCAGCATGATAGACATAAGGAGCAGCAGCAGCTGCTTCTTTTTGGGTGGGTGGAATTCCCAGAGTCTAGTAGAACGATTCGATATTAAGGTACTTGTCTTAGTGAATCGTGGGTGATGTTTTTGATGATTGTTTTACCAGTTCAATTCAGGAGGTCTTGGCCGTGTATATCCCTTGTGGAAAATATCCAACAATTTCAGCACAACATGATCGGCAGTAGTCATATAGCAAATGAAAAGCACTAAAGTGCAAACCCTCAGCGAACTGCGCATGCGCGGTACCACTAATTGATGGGATGGGCTATTAGTATGCGATTACTCGTGGTCTCCCGCTAGTAGGTCGCAGAGAGTCTTACACGGGCTAGCTACAGTAGTAGATAGCATGCGAGAGTCGATACACGCCCTTCGTTGTGACTTCTTGTATATACCTTCAAGATACACAGAGCAAGCAGACCCGGTCGAGGTTAATAAGCGCATGCGCATTTTCCGCAGCGATAAAATGGCCGACTACGCACTAGCCTACAATGGTGGAAGCGCTCTAGCTTTGCAACAGGGAGGAAACCGTTCGAACTTTCTAACCTTCATTGCCCGTTAAGTGAGACGAACGAATACTCAAGAAGTGAGATGAAGAGTAACAGACACACACACAGACAGACCCAACTACAGTAACCCTCGCTGCGCATGCGCGCCGAGGGTTAATACTTTATGATGTTTATAAGAGAATTAGGACATGTGGTGTTTCATTACAAGAAATTTCAGTGTTTCTTATACAAGAAAATGACGCAATTGTTTTCGTTTTATAGGGAATGTGGCAGTATATAAGGGGTAAATTTTAGAAGTGTTGCTAAAGATTAATGAAATCCTTACCATTACCAAAAACCGTTTGATTCGCTACCTCATAAACCGGGTCCTATCTAGTACACTGTACTAGAGATAGAACACAAAAATAGGAACACAGTCAATTGAGTTCCGTCTTTAACACAATTTAGGCCCGAAGACATCGTCTCGCAATGTTTTCCTGGCTAGTGTGCCGTTATCTTTGAGAAATTCACTTATAGCACGCTGACACCCCCAACCCCATTACACAATCCCTATATTGTTGCAACAATATAGGAACAATATGGGGATTGTGTGATGGGGTTGGGGGTGTCAGCGTGCTAAACTCTGTCCATTAACCATGCTTCATGTATCCAATCCCTGTCTTATCTCCCTTTATTTTTATACCATCCCTATATGCCTCTTTTTTTAAATTCTCGGGGTTTTTAATTTACTTGTCTCCACTCATTTCTACGTATATCTGTGTGAAATTGGGCAAGCCCCCTATAAAAAAATTAATAGAGAAAAATGAATGTTGTCGTCATGCTGCTGCGTGGCATTCTGTATTATGCTATTATGCGCAGTGTTTGGCCCCAACAGAGTTAAAACCTGAAAATGACGTTTGTCTCATCAAGTACGTAGTAGTGCTTTCTACTGATTAATATCTTAACATCTCGCCAACTACACCCAGTTGACGAGGTAGAAAGGCAAGGCAAGGCAAACAAGCCAACTACACCCAGGAAAGGAAAGAAAATTGAGCGGCCCTGGGTGGGAACCTACGACCCTCTGCAGTCTAGGCGAGCGCTCTACCAACTGAGCTACCAGGGGAAGTGGAACTCAGCTGGTATTGGTTCAAATCTACAACACAACACAACACACGGCAAACCTCAAACCACTGTGCTATAGCACTGTCATACTCTCACTCAACATATGTACTTTGCTTGTAGAAAGAGAGTAATTAACCCTCGGCGCGCATGTGCAGCGAGGTTTACTGTACTTGGTTTGTGTGTGTTTTCTGCCACTAGGCGCAACGAGATAGGCAATAAGCTATGCCAATAAGTTGGGCCCTACACTGGCTTCATTTAAAGACTGGCGATTTTCATAAAAATACTGCGTTCGAAAGTTATGGAGTGTAAAGCAAGTGAACAAGCCAACATGCAAATTAGCACAGGCTTACCTTGAGTAGATGTGCTTGCTCTGCGTGCTCAAGAAGTCTCAACGGAGGCCGTGTATCCAACTCCTGCATGCTTTCTACTACTGTAGCTATGTAGCCTGTGTCAGACTCTCCGCGAGCTACTATCGGATAACCACGAGTAAACGCATAATACTATGGCCCAGCCCTTCAATTAGCGCTATTGCACTTGCACAGTTTGCCGAGGGTTTGCACTTCAGTGTGCTTTTCGTTAACCCATGTTGGCGCAGCGAGTGCTACGTTAGTTGGTTTGTCTGTGTATGTGTGTCGACTTTTATTCTGGCATTTCAGGCTACGAGGCGGCCAATTAGCGATACCAGCAGCTTCAGAACTACGCGAGCCTGAAAAATAAAAGGGCGTTTTTGACTGCGTTCGAGGGATATGCCATGAAAACAAGCGAAAAAGCCAATATGCATAATTGCATTGGGCTTACTGTGACCTGATCCGCTCCATCTGCATACCCTTGAGGCTCAAGAAGTCACAACGAACGGCACGTATCGACTCCCACATGCTATCTACTACCGTAGCTAGCCCGTGTCAGACTCTCCGCGCGCTACTAGCGGGAGACCACGAGTAATTAAACGCATACTACTAATAGCCCAGCCCATCAATTTGCAGTATCGCACATGTGCAGTTTGCCGAGGGTTTGCACTTTAGTTCTTACTGTAGTTGTTATTTCTTGTTTGGAAATGGTCTATCACTATTCATACTTCCTATATAGGCATTGTTCTCATAATTGAGAGATTTTCATGTTTCAATTTCAATCAGATTCCTCAATATATCGGTCAGGTCCGTATAAGCATGTACCGAACGAATAGCTTATTCCAAAGTCAGTTTTCAAAAATAATTCTTTTATGTTGTTGTTAAGTTTCGAATGTGCATCTCAAAAACCAGGTAAAAATGAAATTTCACACAGATATTGGAATCCATGACCCAGCATGCAAGTACATTTCTAAACAATAATTAAGTGTGATAACTAGTTAATCCCATCATTACAACATTACAACTTTGCGAACAACAACAAACAAAAGAAACTTGTAAATGTGTTTGATCATTATAACTTGCTTATTGTGAGTCGTGGAGCTTGGTGCACTGATGTACAAGCAGTATTGAAGAAGCATGTGAAAATTGTGAATACTGGGATGGTATAAGACAGGTATGACCTGGTGAATGTGATGCAGTACAATAAATGATGCCTACATACTTCCAGCTGACATTGCTTGCTTGTGTAAAGTTTCCTTCAAACAAGCCCTGCATGTTCGCCTCCTTTACTGACTCAATTATTTTAGTTAATGGTATGAAGTTTGAGGACAATAGTGAAAGAATTCTGTAAAAGCCCAAGACCACAGCATTGTGAAACTGGTTAGTTGAGCAAAGATGGAAGTGTTTGACTTCACACAATGCATTCACAACTCATAATCGCTGAAAGGGCATTACCTCTCTAATGTTCTTCGAATAATAACTTCACATCATACTTCGTGTAAATATAGCACTTCAGTGTAAGAAACTTTTCACAAGGAAGTGGTGTCAGTTCGAAGTATGTAGCCATCATCCATTGTAGTACTGCATCACATTCACTAGGTCATCCCTGTCCTTTCTCCTTGCTTTTTATACCATCCCTATATTCACCATTTCTCGAACTATTATGGTTTTGACCTTAGACTTTTTCAAAAAAACTCTTTTTGCAATTTTCCTTTTCAGAGCTGTTTATAAAGCAATGTACTCTACAGCTTTCCCCTTTATTCTGGAGTGGCTTTTCAATGGAGTTGGTATGTTATTTTCTACATATTGTTCATTGGGTAAATGTACCGCAGCAGTTACCATAAACGCATAATTTGGATAAGGTGGAGCACATTCCAGTTTAAGATAGTGTAAGCTATAAGCAAAATGTTGTTTCCCCTGCACATGTATAAGAAATTTTTCTGCGGATGTGTACCTTTATGTCGTGTCATAGATGCTTCGTCAAGTGAGGCTAGGGTGGTGTAGATGCATAATTTAGCTTAGATCAGTTAAGGTAAATTGTTTGAATTGCACTGCACATCCCTTTTGTTATCCATTTTACTGATTATTGTGGGTAAACAAGTCAGTGTAACAATGTGAACACCACAATACAATGATAAATTTTGCATCGACGGCAACTTAAAATTAGTGCATAGCTGGTTTAAATCGAGCAATCTGATTGGTCCACACGAGGTACTTGATTTCCTGTAGTATACCTGGGACGCTCCGTAGTAAACCTTGTTTTTCATGTAAAACTTTCACATGAAAATGACAAGATCACATACATAATCTACAGAAACATGTAGCTTTATCATCTGCAATAATTCTTTTGTAGTTTCAACACTATGCACAGAGAGACAAGAAGTCTGGGCCTAGCTGTACGTAAGCTGCTGTACGCTAGCGCTAGCGGTACGTCACGCCCGCGGATACGTGCGCGTAGAGTGGGCGGAGTCCTTTTCCGCAAAGCGCGGCGGACGACGAGCGGGTGCTGTATATAGCTTCTGCCTATATACCGTTTCTGGCTCGCCGCTGGTGGTTGAAACCTCGCTCGAGTCGGTTACCAGTCGCGTCTTCACGCTCATTCGAACTTCAGTCACCTGGAAACGGGCGCTGTGCGTGTGCGGATTTGTCTGCTCGGCTCTAAACATGTTAGTTACTCCGTATACTCGGGAACTACGGGATTTAAATGAACCCTCAGGCCATCCGCGTAGTTGCCCTCGCTGCGCTCGGGACACTACAACGCGGAGGCCCTCGGGTTCATTGAAATCCCATAGTTCCCTCGAACATAGTAACTAACTTATATTGGTTTAAATCGAGCAATCTGATTGGTCCACACGAGGTACTTGATTTCCCGTAGTATACCTGGGACGCTCCATAGTAAACCTTGTTTTTCATGTAAAATTTTCACATGAAAATGACAAGATCACATACATACTCTACAGAAACATGTAGCTTTATCGTCTACAATAATTCTTTTTTAGTAAGCACAGAGAGACAAGAAGTCTGGGCCTAGCTGTACATAAGCGCCTGTACTACGTCACGCCTGCGGATACGTGCACGTAGAGTGGGCGGAGCCCTTTTCCGCGAAGCGCGGCGGACGACGGGCGGGTGCTGTATATAGCTTCTGCCTACCGTTTCTGGCTCGCCGCTGGTGGCTGAAACCTCGCTCGAGTCGGTTACCAATCGCGTCTTCACGCTCATTCGAATTTCAGTCGCCTGGAAACGGGCGCTGTGCGTGTGCGGATTTGTCTGCTCTGCACTAAACATGTTAGTTACTCCGTATACTCGGGAACTGCAGGATTTCAATGAACCCTCGGGCCATCCGCATAGTTGCCCTCGCTGCGCTCGGGACACTACAACACGGAGGCCCTCGGGTTCATTGAAATCCCGTAGTTCCCTCGAACGGAGTAACTAACTTATATTTAGGCATTTGAGTAAATTTTCATTTGAATTATGGCTGAAAAACGTTTCTTTTTATTAGACCTGTGGTAGGTTGACACCAAAATCTTCTTCTGACATACACAGGCGATAACGCCAATATATACACCATCGAATGTTCTAGAATGTTCTGCGTGGCTACGTCACTATGTTCAGGTACAAGTTCAGCTGCCATAACATCGCTACAGACCTTTTAGCGTTTGGAAGCATATTCTTATTTCTTCCCACTTCTTTCTTCACTTTTAAAGAGAAAGCCAACTCTAGGAGCACGCAGTCAACATTATGTCTGGGCATATTAGGGCCTCTGCCAAGAAATGTGTGCATATATAATCACGGCCATTCCTTTTTTGTGTACATCAGCAAGGGTGCGTAATTTACTTTACAGAAAGGTTTTTAGAGAGAACGAAACTTGCCACAAAGGTATGGTAATACGCACAAGGTTTCAGCTAACACGTCTCCTTTCAAGATACGCTGATAGTTGTGGATTTTCAACATACATACACTGAGATCAATTCCAAATAGAATTCCTGGATTTATGGGTACAGACGTGCGACTGTGCCCTTACGGTACAACAAATGTCTGGTCTTGCAGCAGTACTGGCACATCTCTATGCAACCTTAATACTACTCATCATTGTTTGGTGAATTTCACAATCTGCCTCATCTGCCTCATCTGGCAGTGTGTGATGGCTCAGGTCATTGTCACTAAGCCAATCAGCGGTCTCTGCTGGACATACCACTCCATAAGGCCTGCGAATGTGACTGAGGAAATCAAAGCAACAAACCCTTGGCGGAGATTCGTGTGCTTGCTAGAGAAGTAAGCAAAGTTGAGGAAGACAGACCTACACTGCCTTCTGTGGAAGGGTGCAGATGAGGTAAGCACGCTACAAAGTGAGGCACATCTTTCGCTGTGCATTTTCCATGTTTTTAGCTCAACAATAGGCTTGGTAAACGTTCTCTGCAGAATTGTAGCCTTTGTGAGGGTGGGATATGATATTACAGAATATCTCACGTATGCGCGAGCAGATAGTGCCAGGCCCAAGCCCTGGGAACTAAACGTGCACGCGGAAGTGTTGTACTGCTAATTGATGGACTGGGCCATTTTACCTACTCGTGGTCTCCTACCAGGTCACTGAGAGTCAGTAACGGGATAGATACACTACTAGATAACATGTGAGGGTTGATACACACCCCGCATTGCGGCCTCTGGTTCCTGCAAGGTACGCAGAGCAACCGTATCTGGTCGAGGCTAGTTTGCATATTGGCTTGTTCACTTAGTTTTCACGCCGTAACACGAACGCAGCAGTTTCAGAGAAAACCCTGCATACTTTTTTACCTATACCTGGCGCTAAATGCATGGTACGGTTTGTAGGCGATTCATGGCTCGTGAAGTAAGATGTTCGGTAAAGGACTGACGACAGACACACACGACAACTACAGTAACCCTCGCTGCACATGCACGCCAAGGGTTAATAGTTTTGCGGTACGAATGTCCTAGGTTGTACTCAAACCCAAAGCACTCTAGTTTCGAGACTCTGAACTCTGTATGCATAGCTATAAGCACATACATTGTCACTAAGTATGGTGGTACTTAGTGTACAAGTATGTTAATAATAAAAATGTTCCAATTAAAGAAGTGTGAAGTATAGGGATGTCGTAAAAAGCGAGGAGACAAGACAGGGATGACTGTTTGTCGTCGTTCACATGTTTCTTTCACCACCAAAGTACATTAGAGGACCCAGCATAAGCAAGTTATTGGAACAACATCATTTAATTGCCTGAGGCTGTTTGTTGTTGTTTGCAAACTTGTAGTTTATTGTTTCCATGAACTCTTATCATGGTACTAAGTTTCATTGTTAGAGGACCCACAATAACCTTGTTATTGGCACAAACATTATTATTGCCTGAGAATGTTTGTTGTCGTTTACAAAAAAAACTCTTTTCATGGTAAATGAGTGTACCAGGTTTCATTATTAGAAGAGAAGACCAACCACAAGTAAGTTTTATGTACAACACTATTTACAAGTTTTTATGGCCTGTTTTTATGGCCCGAGGCTATTTTTTGTTGTCTACAAACTTCAAACTTGTAAATTTCTTTCAATGAACTCTTATTGTGGTACATCAGTGTACCAAGTTGTACTGTTAGAGGACCCACCATAAGCAAGTTATGAGCACAAACACCATTTACGCGTTTTATTGCCTGACACTGTTTGTTGTTGTTAACCCTCGGCGTGCATGTGCAGCGAGGGTTACTGTAGTTGTCGTGTGTGTCTGTCCGCTCTACAAACGATACTACGTAATCAGCGTCGGTCTAAAAATATATATATGGGGTTTTCTCTGAAACTGCTGCTTAGTTCTGGAGTTAAGGCGTGAAAACCAAGTGAACGAGCCAATATGCTCATTTCGTATATACCAAGCCTATTGTTGAGCTAAAACTTGGCAGATGTGCCTCACTTGGTAGCATGCTTACCTCGTCTGCAGCCTATCACAGAAGACCTTGTATATAGGCGGTCTTCCTCAAATTAGCTTTGATATGGTACCCTTCTCTACCGAGCACACCCATGTCATCCGAGGGTTTTCACTCATGCTTTTCATTTACAAACTTGTAATGTTTGCGTTTTGATGCTAATGATGGGTTACATTTGTGTACGAAGTTTTATCGATGTGGGTATTAGCTTTACCTACTTAGCACACTTTATTGGTCCCTATCATAATGTATGACCCCGGGCTATTTTTTTTTGTTATTTGTTGTTTACATGTAAACAACATTGTTTGCAAACATGATAATATGCTCTTGGATGGCCTGTTATTGATTCTAATCGCTGTGCAAAGTTATATCTCTGTACCTTACCTAGTTTTTGAGATACGCTTGTCAAAACTGAATGACAACAACTACAACAACAAGAGGAATTGTTTCGAAACTGATTATGCAATATAAGCCATTTGTTAGGCACAGCTTTATTGACTGTGTGATCAGACTGATCACTAAGTATGTAGTATATAGGGATGGCACAGGTCATCCTGCATTATGCCCATACATTTGAGATTTTCGTGTTTCACTTTTAGTTTGAATCAGGTCCAACTTTTGATACATCAAACTGATCCGTATCGTCACAAAGAGCATGTATCCAAGAAATGGCTTAAAACAGATAATCAGTACTTGATTTATAGTTTTCATATTTTCTTGTTGTTATTGGACAAACGCATCTCAAAAATCACTTAAGATAATGGAGATTAAACTTTGCACAAAGGTTGGAATCCATGACAGGTCATGCAAGAGCATTTTCACATCTTCGTAAACAATTTTGTTTACATGTAAACAACAAATAACAGCAAAAAATAGCCCCAGGCAATACATTATGATATAGACTAATAAAGTGTGCTAACTAGGTAAAGCTAATACCCAGAGTGATAGCCTTTGTACACACATGTAACCCATCATTAGTATCAAAATGTAAACATTACAAGTTGTAAACAACAACAAACAGCCTCAGGCAATAAAAACTTGTAAATGGTGTTTGTGCCTCTAACTTTCTTGTGGTTGGTCCACTAACAATGAAACTTGGTACACTGATGTACCATGATGAGAGTTCATCGAAACGGAAATTACAAGCTTGTAAACAGCAACGAACCATTTCAGGCAATGAAAACTTTGTAAATGGTGTTTGTGCCTATAAATTACTTGTGATTGGTCCTCTAACGATGAAACTTGGTACACTGATTCACCATGATAAAGTGTTCACCGAAACAGAAAATACCAGGTTGTAAACAACAACAAACAGCCTCAGGCAAAAGGAATTTTAAATGGTGTCAGTGCTTATAACTTGCTTATGATGGGTCCTCTCACAATGAAACTTGGTGCACTGATGTAATGTGAATGACACAAAACGTCTGAGGCGATAGCTTCAGGCCACTAGTAATGTTAATGGGCTTATGCCCAAAAATATCTCCTTTTATATGCACACCATGCATGTAAATGCAGTAAAAAAAGAAAAGGAGACGAGTAAATAAAAATTTCTTCGAATTAAAAAAGTGTGGAATATAGGGATGCCATACCTAGGTGAACATGATGCAGTAGTACAATGGATGATGGCTATATACTTTGAACTGACATCGTGTAAAATTTCCTCCACACAAGCCTTATATTGTCGCCACCTTTACTGTTCGTTTAGTGAAGTGCGAGGACAATGGTGAAATGATTCTGTATGTAGATGGCCAAGAACGCAAAATTGTAAAACAGGTTAGTTGAGCAACTGTCTTAGACTTCACACAATGCAGTCACAACTGAAAACGGAGTAGATGGTATTACCTGTCTAATTTGCTTATTCATAGATGTGCATCATAACAAGGGAGCACACTCGTACTTCGCAACAATATACGGCTTGTGTGGAGGAAATTTTACACGAGCAAGCGATGTCAGTTCAAAGGTAGCCATCATCCATTGTACTACGGCATCAGGTTCACTAGGTCATCTCTGTCTTGTCTCGTTATTCGAAGAATTTTTATTGAAACAGATCTCAAATGTATGGGCGTAATGCAGGACAACCGTCTAACACTTGTCAGAAAAACTTTTTTGCCCAAACGTTTCAACTGCTCTGCAAAAAGTAGGCAATAGCTGATTTTTAAGGCATGAGAGACAGAGGAATGAAAATGAAAGTCCAATGTAGTAAAGCAAGAGGCAAGAATGACAATCAATAGGAAGGTAGCTAGGTTTACAACGGTCAAAATATTAATTCGAAAAAAAATACAAAAATGAAGTAAAGATAATGAAGTGAAAAGGGGGTATGAAAAGATGGAAGAAAGAAACACTTTAGTGCAAGCAGCGATATACATGTGGATGGGATCCCCCTTTCCTGTTGAAACTAGGATGTCTCTGTGTGTGCCACAACTCCAGGGCACACCTTCGAAACTGATTGTTCTCGTGGTCAAGGATTTAAGTACAGTAGGGTTCCAAAAAACATTTCCAATTTCATTCCGTTCTATTTCGTTTAGCTTCCGTTCCGTTCTGAAACGCCGTTCATTTACCGTTGGAATTCGTTCCGTTCCGTTGCCCGTTCCGTTTAGAATCGTTGCCGTGCATGCGTTTGCGAGATGCGAAGGCCTCACTGTGAAGGTATTTCTTCTAGCACCTGCGTGGGTTCTGCCTTCTTGTTGCTTCACGTTTGCGCTAAGAAAAAAACCTTGTTTCGCTCCCCCACTAGCGAGTCTCTACCGCGTTTGCAGAGGGCGTGTCACGCAAAATTCACTACTGAACGGAAACTGAACGGAAAAGGAACGGAACGATAGTGAACGGCAAACGAAAAGAGACGGAACGAAATTGGAAACGTTTTTTGACTCCTAATGTAGATTGGAAGTCTACTTTATGGCCCAATTTCCAAAGATGCTCAGCCACAGCAGACACATCAGTCCTTGCATGTTTCACTGCTGCCTCGCTCGCTGAGACACATTTCCAACAGGCGGTTCTTGTCTGGCCAACGTGGAGCAGGTCTTAGAAGGGATGCAGTGGACTACGTTAGCTTTTTTGAGAGGAGTAGCTGGGTCTTTTACTCTGACCAGTTGTTTTCGAAGGGTAGAAGTATGCAACCCGGAGGATAGAGAAGACGTTGTATTGCCTCCGACAGACCCGTAACATAAGGAATTTAAAATAGACCCTAACCACTCATTTCTTGTACTTTTTCAGGTATGTCTGGCTTTTTGTTTCTAACCCTATGCACGAAACTGTTTGGATAGTTGTTGAGTTTGAGTGTCTTGCATGATGTTTTATGTTCGGTAATTATATGTTGGGTGGTAGAGCACAGATTCTTTGCTCGATAAAAGAATGTGCTCACCACAGCTGCCTTGTGTGTTAAAGGGTGATGCGAAGAAAAATCAGTTTCGTGCATAGGGTGAGACACAAGAAGCCTGACATACCTGAAAAGAGTACAAGAAATGAGTGGTCAGGGTATCTGTCTCTCATGCCTTAAAAAGGGCCATTGCCTACTTTTTGTGCTTTTGCCACTGATGAGAACTGCAGAGCAGTCGAAACGTTTGGCCAAAATATAATTCATAGAGTATGCAGTATCCTAGTCAACCAAGTATACTTACTAGGACAACCCTTGTCATCCCTCTTTACTAAGTACTACCGTGCGATAGGGATGACACAGGTTATCAAATACAATTGTGATATGACATTTCACTTATAACTTGCAATTTCACTGTTCAATCCGATCCTACTTCTGACATTACAGTCAGATCCTTATGGTCAAAATATGCACGTACCTAAGAAACGACTAGTATTACATAATTGGTCATCGATTTATTGAAGAAAGTCAGTTTTAAGAATTCTTGTTGTCGTCGTTACCTCAAGAGTATCTCAAAATCCAGGTAAGGTACAGAGTTGAAACTTTGCATAAACGTGGCAGGTCGTCCAAGAACATCTTTATTAACCCTCGGCGGCGTGCATGCGCAGCGAGGGTTACAGTACTTGGTCTGTCTGTCCGTCTGTCCGTCTGTTACCACGATTTCTGTCACCACGCGCAACAAACAGGTAAAATAGCGACACCAGCGGGTTCAGAGCTACACTGGCTTTATTTTAAAATAGGCGATTTTCGTAAAAGTGCCGCGTTCAGAAGTTATGGCGTCAAAACCAAGTGAACAAGCCAATGTGCTAATTAGCACTGGCTTACCTGGACCTGATCCTCTTGCTCTGTGTACCTCGGAGGCACAATAAATCACAACGAAGGGCGTGTATCGACTCCCGCATGCTATCTATTACTGTAGCTATCCCGTGTCAGACTCTCCACGTGCTACTAGCGGGAGATCACGAGTATACTAATATAATAGGCCCAGCCCATCAATTAGAGGTAAAGCGCATGCGCAGTTCGCCGAGGGTTTGCACTTTAGTGCTTTTTGTTCAATTTTGTAACAACAACCCAGGCCATGCATTACGATAGAGTCCAAAAATAATAATATAATGAAAAGCAGTGCAAACCCTCGGCGAACTGTGCACACGCGGTACCACTAATTGATGGGCTGGGCTTTTAGTATGCGTTTACTCGAGGTATCCACGCTAGTAGCTCGTGGAGAGTCTGACACGGACTAGCTACAGGCTACAGTAGTAGATAGCATGCGGGAGTCGATACACGCCATTCGTTGTGACATCTTATGCCTTCAAGATACACAGAGCAAGCGGCCCGGTCGAGGTTAAAGCCTGTTCAAACCATGAGCACAAGCACATTTTCCGCAGCGATAAAAATGGCTGACTACACATTAGCCGTACAATGGTGGAAGCACTCTAGCTTTGCAACGGAGCGTTTTCAGAGAAAACTGTTTGAAATTCTGACCTTCCTTGCCCGTTCAGTAGGTGGTATCCTTTGTGAGAACGAACGAACACTTGAGGAGTGAGATGAAGAGTAACAGACACACACACAGACCCAACTACTGTAACCCTCGCTGCGCATGCGCGCCGAGGGTTAATAACTAGTTAATGCTATTACCCAGAGTTATAACACTTGCAAACACTTGTTAATGAACACTTGCGATAAACACTTGTTAATTATGTCTGTGCCTATAACTTGCTTATGGTGGGTCCTCTCATGATGGAACTTTGTACACTGAATAACAAAACTTGTGAATGATGACAAAACCGTCTGAAACTATAGCTCTAGGCTACTAATGCCACTTTTTATGGGAATTATGCCGCCCCTTTTTGTTGCACACCAATCAAGGAAAAGAGACAAGTCTTTGAATTATGAAATTTAGGTAATAATAGGGATGGTATTAAAAGCAAGGAGACAAGAATGTCCCAGTAAATGTGGTGCTGTAGTATTGCTACCTACTTCGAACTGTCAATTCTTGCTAGTTTCCTCCACATGAACCGTATATTGTTGCCACTTTTACTCACTGACATGGGTTTGTTTAGTGAATTTTCTAAAGTGCGAGGACAATTGTGAAATAATTCTTTAAATGTACCGCAAAGTCAGCATTGTAAACAGTTGAGCAAAGGTGAAATTTTTAGACTTCACACAATGCAGTCACCACTCATAACCGAGGGGAGTGCATTACCTCTCTAAATAAATCATGTCTGCGCATAATTCAAGGAAGCACATTCGTACTTCGCGACCACATGTGTATACTTAGATATGTGTATAATATACGTTTAATTATATTATGTGTATTATATACTTTACACGAGCAAGCAATGTCAGTTCGAAGTATAAAGCTATCATCCATTTTACTCCTGCATCACATTCACTAGGATGTCTTTTCTCATTGTAATTTATAATCAGAGGAACAGGTGACCAAGGAGAGATCGTACTCTAATATATACAGTCTGTGATGCAACAAAACAGAGTGTAAGGCTGCTGTTTTTTGAAGCTGCACCCATTGCCATGAGGAGAAACTCATATGTGTGGCTGTGCAAGACTGCATGCGTGGTGCCACGGATGTTGTAGAGTAACTAGTGTACCTTTATTCCACCAAACCTGTCAAAGAATTTTCTTTTCTCCGAGGATGATGAATGTCTTGACGGTGGGAGGAATGCATTCACGTTATACCTTGCACCCGTGAAGTACGGACCAAGTGTGCATTAACCCTCGGTACGCATGCGCTGCGAGGGTTACGGTAGTTGTCGTGTGTGCCTGTCTGTCTCTCTGCAAGCTATCTCTCTTCACGGGGAATCAATCGCTCCAGAAACGATACCATCTATTCAGTGTCAGGTAAAGGTCCAAATGTATGTGGGGTTTTCCTCTGAAACTGCTGCGTTAGGGAGTTACGGCGTGAAAACCAAGTGAACGAGCCAACATAAAAAAAATTAGCACGGGCTTACCTTGAGATGCACGCTCCATAGCACCGAGATGCACTTGCTCTGCGTAACTTGGAGGCACCAGAGGTTGCAATGCGGGGTATCGACTCGCACATGTTGTCTAGTAGTGTAGCTAGCCCGTTACCGACTCTCAGCGACCTGGTAGGAGACCACGAGTAGGTAAAATGGTCCAGCTCATAAATTTGCAGTACAACACATATGCGTACTTTAGTCCGCGCCTGTTTCGTGCCTGGCACAATCTGTTCGTGCATGCACAAGGTATTCTAATCCTGTACCAAGCCTATTGTTTAGTTAAAAAATGGCAGATGCAGAGCGAAGATGAGCCTCACTTGGTAGCATGCTTACCTCGTCTGAAGCCTTTCACAGAAGACTGTGTGTATAGGCGGTCTTCCTCAACTTTGCTTCTCTAGCGAGCACACGCCAACGGTTTGCACTTCAGTGCTTTCATTATTTTTATGCAATAGCCTTTACATATGACTGAGAAGAGTTGTTAACCCTCGGCGCATATTCACAGCAAGGGTTGCAGTAGTTGTTCAAAATGTTTGTCTGACGACACTTGTTCTGGCACTACTTTCTTTTTTCGAAAGTCACTGCAGTAGATCGAGTAGGAGACACTGAACCACGCCATTTGCTTCTATGTTAGCAAGCAGTTAGTAGCATGGGCCGATTATGGACGTCGTCCTAATGCGCGCAGTGAGGTGTGCATTTGCCTGGCAGTTGTTAACGACTGTGCAATTCTCACTGTCCAGTGCTTTCTGTTAGTAAATTTTGTCTGCACTAAGGTAACCTGCGTTAGACGTTCTCTGTCTACTGCCCCTTGCTTCGGGCATCATTCTCCATAGCTACTGCTTTCAACTAGATAGGATGTGGTCAACCCAAGCAGTTTTAACACTTTGGGCGCTGCGCGCCACTTAAATGGCTCATGCGTAATGTATGTGCCATGACTCCAGGGCACACCTTCGAAACACATACAGAGACATCCCAGCTTCAACAGGGAAGGGGGGGCCCTTCCACCTGTATATCGCTGTTTGCACTGAAGTGTGTTTCTTTCTTTTTCTATCCTTCATCTTTTCGTACCCCCACTTTTATTTTATTTTTTGTGTAATTTATGTATTACGAATTAATATTTTGCCGTTTGCAAACCTAGCTACCTCGCTATTTCATTTTCATTCTTGCCTCTTGTTTCCTCTCTTAGTTACATTGGAATTTAGTTTTCATTCCTCCTTCTCTCATGCCTTAAAAACTTAGCCATTGCCTACTTTTTGTACTTTTTGCCACTGATGAGGACTGCAGAGCTGTCGAAACGTTTGGCCAAAAAAGTTTTCTGACTAGTGTTAGTAGATAGAATTCATAGAGAATGCAATATCCTAGTCAACCAAGTATACTTACAGTTAATGTTTTCTTGCAGCCCACAATAGATGTTTTATACATGCTGATGAATTCAGTTCGGCAACTAAAGGTAGCATTAATGCCGGAAGCTCAGGAAGGTTTTGAGGATCACTCTGTGAGGTTGGTAGTTTTACAGTAAACCTACATTCTGGTTATAATGCAGAATGTGACTTGATGTGGTGTCATGCAATAGCTACTCATGGGCACAAGTACCGTTTGTGTGAGCCTGCATTGTCACAAAATTAATTTGAATTTTCTTTGTGCGCACATGTGAAGCAGGTGTGTGCATTTGCATGGGCCCACATTTTGGAAATTCACGTTTTTTGTAGGATACTAGCATGAGTTTGTGGTGCTTCCTAGAACAAAAATCAATGCACTCTCCCAAGCTTGGGGCAGAGTGGCCTTGGAAGAAAAAAGACAAGTCATGCGAATGCAGAAGTTGGAAAAAACACTTGACTGTTGTGCCCCTGGAACAAGAAGCGCCATTCCTTGTACAGGGAGAAACAAACAGCAAAAATACACCTCTGAGAATGGTAACTCTGCCGCTCTAAGACACCGTTTTAGTTAGGAGAGGGCGTGGTGGGATCTTTTCTTTGAAGCACAGGAGAAAAAGAGAGTAAAACGCTCACACCAGTTACTGCTATTGCATCAAAAAATCGAGTCTGGCTCTCACCTTGGGAGAACTCGATTCTCAGTTACAGCAGTACATCAGAGCATTGAGAGAAGCAGGAACTCTTGTTTCCCTACTGCTGGTAATATCTCTTGCTAGGGGTGTTCTTGTGTCTAATGATCTACCACTTTAGGATGAAAATGGTCTCCAAATTAATTTAACTACTGCATGGAGTAGATTTTTCTTTTAATAATTCGTAGGGAGTCAATCAAGCAACCCGAAACTCTCCTGCTGAATTCGACTCTAGAAAGGCGTCTTACCTGCATTCTGTTGTCAGTATGATTAGATCCTACACTCTTGGATTTAGTTGTGAACAGGGATCAAACTGGCATAAAGCTAGTTCCCACTTTGACTACATAGTACATGGCAAGGACTCAAAAAAGGTTAACGTTCTGGATTACTGCCACTATCGCTGCATAAATGTCAGGTTAATTCCTTCCCATGCGTGTGGGAAAACCCAAACTTTTTTGTCTGGCATTTGCCTAATCATTGGTCAAGTGCACAACATACCACCTAAAACATTCCCTATTCCCTGTGTAAGGAGGAAAAGTGCGTACCTGACCAACCTACTTTAACTGTTTTTGATGCTTTTCCTGGGCACTGCAATGCAGAAGAAAACAAAGTTTTTGTGGTGAAAGTACCTTTTGATTGGATATTACATCCTGCTGGGTATAGCAAACTTATGCGGTTTGCAGTCCTCTTAGTATACACGAGTGGCGGCGCCTTTGATGTTACGCTTGACCGTGGTATGACATTGTTTACTGGTGTTAAGGTACGTATGCAACACTTGAGGATTCATTTATGAACTCCAGTAGATGCAAATGCACATAGAAGTGTGAGTTTCTCCGGTATTAGTTTGAGATAAGTGGAAGATCGTCTAGCCATGATTAATGGTTATTAATCTAATTTGATGAATGACTCAGAAGCTGAAAAGCATGTTGGTGAAGTTGGTTGTATTGTCACTTCAGTTTCATCACTCCAAAGCTCAATCCTTATGGAACGATTATTGACATGGATAAGCGGAAGTGAGCTCACAATGACTGTATTTGCACGCGCCATCCTAGCCTATTGACAACTTGCACCTTTGAACCACGAAGATTGGAAATAGGTACAGCCTAGGTCAGGCACCAAATAATGCAGTACATGCCGTCGAACGGACAAGAGTTCTCTCGGATGGTAGATCGCGCATCGAGGATCGAGCAAGCTAAGGAAGCGTGTAAAAATCATTTCCGATAAAAAAAGGCGTAATCCAGAATGTACGAACATTTGTACAGAAAAATAGCACCGTTCGCACCACTAGGTTTGCTTGCTCCCGCTTGCCAATTTCAATTTCTAAGTATGGTAGTACAGTGCAAATCCTCAATGCAATAGAAATGTGTGTGCGTAAATCGCTATTGATTGACCGCGCTATTGTACTACAAGTGGAAAAACCAAAATGAAGGGAGATATAGGGATGGCTTGAAACAAGGGGTAATTCCACAGCAAAGCTACATTGAAACCATTTTGTGTGTGAATTAATGGGACAGAAGGAGTCATGTAGCTTTGCATGTCCTGTGAAATAACCCTTGTTTCTAACTTTTTTCAGCCATCCATTTATTTCCCCTCTTTTTCAAGAGGCTCAAGATTTATTGTAGCTATAGATACCCACTGTGTCTAACAATGCATACATGCTTCTCTAGAAGTTTCTCCCCAAGCAAATTTGGAGCTCCCTGGCTCCGCGAGACTGAACAAAAATACAGGCAGAACGAAGGTAGCTACGGCCGAAATCAAAGCCACACGACACTGCACGTGTATCTCAGTTAACGCCCCTGAACTACAGAATGCTGAATTAGCAGCTTTCCTTCAGTGTAATTATGGAAGAGCTGCTCAATTTATTACGGTGGCCCATTTCGTGTTTCCATTCTCCAAATTCACCTCCCATGTTCCATTTTGTACTTCAACTTTCCAAATTAACTTGTTCGCCACCATGCGCTGCACACGATCAGACGATGCTACGGCTCATCAGAGGATCGTGGATAATGGACACACACAGAAAAACACATGCGCCGAGCCTTGGGGTTGCCTTTGCTGCTGGGAGTACTGCTGGCCTGATTGCGCGGCTAACCTTCCTCGTCAACATTTTTCCGATCCGGGGGGTCTGGTGGGGTGTGGTGGACTAAAGCGTGCGGCTGGTCAAGCTAAGCTGGGAAAACCGAGAATGGAAGCGCGAAATGGAAGTGCAAAATGGAAAAAGGAACAGAATATGTAAAGTGGAGTACAAAATGGAAAATGGGAGGTGAATATGGTAAATGGAAACACGAAATGGAAATGGAAGGATGGCACTTGTTGGCCACTGTAATTTGCTGTAGTGACGTGTGACAAAAAATACTTGGTGTCCATGCACACTTTCGGCGAACCTGTAGACATTGAGTGAAAAAATCAGTGAGAAAATTGGTCTGAAGATAAAGACAATGAAGATGAATAATATTATGATGATACAAAATCATAAAATTGTGTGAGTGAATTGTCGCGTGGAGAACTGGGGGCACGTGTGAGGTTGTTGAGCGAATGTATAGCTAGATATGGGCCTGTACACTATTTGTGTAGTGGGCCTAGCATGTCATACTCACTGAGTTTTGAGGCTTTATGCAGGTTGATAACGTTGGATTTGACCTGAGCCGTGCATCTACTGACACTCTATGAACAGTAGTATGAGAACGTTGTCATTTATGTAGTTTTGTGCATCTTTGCTGTAGTGACCGTTTTTTCTTCCTTTCAGCCATCCCTATAATCCCTTTCATTTGGAATAAATCATTTTTGCACTTTTGCTACAATTGTTGAAGAGCTATGACGACACTGCATCTTTCATTACAGTCACTCTTAACGTTCATGGATGTGTTCTAGAGTTATAAACCATGGGGAAATTCTAATGGTTGAAACCAGTGGGTAGCAGGGGGTAGCAGGGACAGAGGTATTCAACCATGTATAGTCTCCTACAAGGACGTATTTAGTAATCAAACTATATCAAACTACAATGTTAGCTACAACCTTGGGCACAAAGAGAACTCCATCATCTTCCGTAGTGACTTGCGACAAGCAGGAAACAATTACTTTATGACCCCACCTCTGTCGAATCTGGAGGTGTTTAGTGAAAAAATGAGCTCTTCAACTGGTTCTGGCAGATAGCAGGTTTACAAAGATGAAAGGGATGAAGGTAATTGATAACCTGGTAATAGTGATATTGCGAGGACTGAAAGTGCATTTGGGCACGTGTTGCTTGATGCATAAAGCACCGCTAAGTAATTGGCCATCACACGTGGTGTACCCTGTCGACGTAGTTAGTTTCTCACACTGGCTGCACGACCGAGTAGCACACTTCACCAGATACACATCGTTTGAGTAACTTAACCGCTGAGCGGTGGCTGAATTAGCTGAACCTGTTCGAGGTTATCATGCATATTGGCAGTTGTGCTGGTTTTCATGGCATATCTCTTGGAACGCAGTCGTTTCAGGAAAATTGCCATTAGTTATAAACCTGTCATTATTATTGCTTGTAGACTGTAGCCTATCAGTGCGAGAATACCTGCAGACAAGCGAACACACAGACCAACTACTGTAAATCCTGCTGCACATGCGCACCGAGTGTTATCGGGAAAGATTGTTTCCACAGGCACGTTTTGATGGCATTTCAGAGGGTGACCAACCATATCTGAGGGCTAGTGTGTCGTGGAAAGCCCCTTTGTGGAGGGCAAAGCCATGCTGTGTTAGTCAACCAGGTTGAAGGCCCTTTTCACAGTTGCCAAGTCCACGGCTCTACGTAGTGAGACCGGCAAATTCTCATAGACTTTTAACTCAGATGAAGTTCTCTCCTTACTTTACTGGCTGATTTATGCCTTGGCTTCTAGATGCTTGGCGATGATTTCATAGCTATAATCTCGGTCTTGGGAGATGATGTGATCACAAAGAGTAGAAGTGACCGGTTGGGTTGGGATGCACGGTATTCGTTGGCTGCAGCTCTTGGTATGTGTAGACCAAGTCCGCCCAGTCTTGTTCCAGGTTGCCTGGTGGATGTCTTCCTGTAAAAGCAGGATAACAGCTGAGCCTAGAATTTCATCTAGTAACTCAAGTATATCCATTTGTTCATCAATCCATGTGTAAAGGCAGAGAAGGCTGCGTGTGGCTGTGTTGAGGCTATCTCGGCGAGGCGACGTAGGTTGGCCGCCCTCTCTCTAACCTTTGTTTCACATGACTTGAGATGTAGTTGGGTGAGCCGATGGCAGCCCCAAGGTAGGGTCTGCCATGAGGAGTCACCTTCACTCCCGTGGAGGCGAAGATGGAGGCTGCAGTAGCATGTAGCCCTTCTTTGGTGAGGAACCATGTCTTGGAATGGTTGGAAACTACCCGTATCGCTGGCCGAGGGTAGTTAGCTTGTCCCACCAATCCTGGAAGTCCATTATCTTCCCCACTGCTGCAGCATCGTCTACATACCATGTCTGCTTGCAGTGCCCGTCCAGTTCTTTGATCAGTGGAATAGTTGCTAGAGCATACATGCAGTACATTACAGTACTTCGTACGTGTGTCTGTCTGTCTGTCTGTCTGTCTGTCTGTCTGCCTGTTACCATGTTTTCTGCCACCATGCGCGAGAAATAGGTGAAAGAGCGATAGTAACGCTACACTGGCTTGATTCTAAATAAGGCGATTTTCATGAAAATACTGCGTTCGAAAGTTATGGCGTGAAAACCAAGTGAACAAGCCAATATGCTAATTAGCTGAGGCTTACCTCGACTGGGTCCACTTGCTCTGTGCTTCTTGAAGGCACAAGAAGTCACAATGAAGGGTATCGACTCCCGCATGCCATCTACTACTGTAGTTCGCCCATGTCAGACTCTCCGCAAGCTACTAATGAGACTACAAGTTATTAGCCCAGCCGTGCATGTGCAATATGGGATATGTTTGTGGCCCAAGGGTTTTACATTACAGAGATGGCCCAGGCAACACAAATGTGTACCCATTTACGTAGCGATTAGCTAACTGTCCATTTCCCTAAATTTTGGGCAACCATTTCGCGAAGGATATGTAATGTTCCAACAAAAGCTTCCTGAGGGGTTTGTCATGAGTACTACCAGTAGTAATTTCTACCTAAGTATATCGCCTGAATTAGACAATTGCTATTCTAGAAGCAATTTGTTTTATATACCTCTGCAGGCAAAGCTCTGGAGTTAATGTGTTCCTTGGTTCTGTATGTCTTGAAGTACCACAGTTTTTGTCAACACTGGTGGAGAAGCTATGTATGAAGGCATTTCTGTCTTGGAGTTTGCTTCCTAAGCATGAAGACGAGGGAATAGTTTCACAAGGTATGATCTGTGTAACAGTGGCAAATATTGAAACTACCCTTCGATAGGTATTACCTTACATAAAGCCCTTTTGAAGGAATTACTTACATTTTAAAAATGGTTTACAAGAGTAGTACCATATTCTTTTACATGCACACATTTAGAATCCAGCTGGTTCATTCTTCATGTGACAGGTGTGAGGATTTTGTCATTGTGATGTCACCTATGTGGTGACACTTAGAAATTTTCTGAAAGAAAAAGGGAAATGAAGAGAATCAAACCCGAAACCTAGCCCTAGCTAGCCCATTCCAATCCCCTTCCCTGTTTTGTTAATTGTGTTGAGCACTCGGCCATTTCGAGCTGGCTGCCAGCTTGAAATATTTATCATGTGCTCATGAGCATGGAAACAATACTGACTTGTCCAAATACGCATAGAAAATGTAGAGCAGTAAAAAAAAGGTGCAAATTTGCATAAACACCCTGAATAATGTTCCAATGCACCATAAAAAACAGGGGAGCAGTGAGAAAAACGTTCGAAAACGCTGAAAAACGCGTGCGCATACACAGCAAAATGTGTAAATACACACAAATAACGTGGAGTAGTCAAAACGGGTTCAAATTGGCTGAAACAACCTAGAGTAGGCAGAAAAACGTTTTAAAAACAAGGTGCAGTAAGAAAAACGTTCGGAAACGCTGCTGCGTGATGGTGGACTTTCGAACATTGGCACTCTAGGCAGGACTTATTCCACTTGCTTACATCAGCCTTCATACCTGGCCGGAGGTAGCTGTTTGTGACCAGATGTAAGGTTGTCCTTACTCCTGGGTGGGAGAGAGAATGTAGAGAATCGAACACGCAGTGTCTGAAAGACTGTGGCACGAAAGGTCGATGTGCTCTTGTTGACGTTTCGCAAATGATCATGATTGTAGAGGCCGGCAACAGAACGTCCTCGAGCGTGAGGGAGGGTGAAGACCTGACAGTCGCTAAGTCAGGGTCACTTGCTTGAGTTCTTGCCATGCCTCAAAGTCGACTCCCTAGCAATGGCATTTATTTCGACCCCCAAAAGAGCATTGCCACTTGGTTGTCGTTACCATTGACATGGCGGATATCACCCGTGAACTGGGAAATGAAATGTAGATTTCGGGTTTCGCGAGGTGAGTGCTGAGCAGAGTGTGAGACCCTGGTGAGTGGCTTGTGATCTGTATTGACACAGAATTCACGGCCCGCAACCATATGTCGGAAATAGCAGATGGAGCGATAGACATCTGATAATTCGCGATCAAAAACGCTGTATCGTGTCTCCGCTGGCTTTAATTTGTTGGAAAAGCATGAAATTGGGTGCCATTGACCACCGAACTTCTGCTGGAAAACAGCTCCTACAGCAACGTTGGATGTGTCAGTCATGATTGCTAGCTGTGCATCGACTTGTCGGTACGTCACGAGTGGCTTTCGCTGCCTGGAAAGCCAGTTTCGCTAGCTCTGTCCAAGCCACTGCTTTGTTCCCATCTTTGGGGACTTCCAAAAGCTGGTTGAGATGATACAGGAGATCTGCGGCATGCGGAAAGAAACGATGATAAAAACTGACCAACCCCAGGAACTCACAAAGCTTACGTGGTGAAAGAAGAAGTGGGAATTCACGTACGACTTGCACTTTCTTCTCCAGTGGGCGGATACCACTGCTATCGATCTGATGGCCGAGGAAATGGAGTGACGAGGCTCCGAACTGACATTTCGACCTGTTGATGAGGACACCATAATGGCTAAGCCACTGGAAAATGGCCCGGAGATGCTACTGGTGCTCTTTTAGCGTTGGACTAGCGATAAGTAGGTCGTCTATGTCAGCAGTTCAGGCCCCAAAGCACTTGATTAATTAAGCGTTGAACGTTTGTGCAGCATTGCAGAGACATTCAAATAGGCCAAATGGTGTTGTTATGGCGGTCTTCAGGACATCAAAAGGTTCGACGGGGATCTGGTGATAGGCCCGCACAAGGTCTATCTTGGATTAGATGTTGCTGCCAGCCAGTGTGGTGGTGAAATCCTGTATGTGAGGTACAGGATAGCGGCCAGGGACGGCGCGGTGTTCAGTGCCCCGTAGTCTCCACAGGGAAGCCAGTCTCCAGGTGTCTTCTTTGCAGTGGAGAGGAGCAGTTGCTGGATTAGGTCTGTATGATCCCTAACTCTAGCGTATAGTCGAATTCGTGTCGTGCGATGCGGAGCGGTCGGGGCGTAATCGCGGGGCCGGCGCGGAGACCAATTGTTCCGTAATTTCAATGTGATGGGTGACGCTGCGCTTGAAGGGAGCATTAGATGTGCACAGTCGTGTGAAATTCTGCCAGGAGGGCATCGTAGGATCGCGGGACTGGGAGACTTGGCGTTACACCTAATGCCTTGGATTCATAGCGCTGTTAGTCAATTGGAGAGCTGGCGGTTTTGCATATCAACAAGAAGACTGAAGTGAAGGAGGAAATCGGCGCTGATAATTCGGTGCTGGACATTTGCAATCACAAACACCCAACGGAACGTTTGATGTATTCCAAAATCCAGTGTCCTGCCATACGTGGCTATAGCTGTGCTGTTGATCACTTGCAAGGTGAGGTGATCCGCTTGCCTCTGTCGTTCGACTTGGGAGGGAGGTATGACACTGACCTCCGTGCCCGTGTCCACCAGGAAGTGTGTGCCTGTAGGTTTGTCAGTAATGTAGAAGAGGCGACTAGATGACGGGCCAGCAACACTCGTTGCCACTAGTGACTGGCCTGATGTGTGTCTTGATCGTGAAGTTTCGTGCTGTGAATTGAAATTTTTGTTACGGCACTTTTATTATCACTAAGTACAGTAGTACTTAGTAAGTTTTGATGGGCTTTGGTACCTAGCATCAGTCTTCTTCAGATTCATCTCCTAAAAATACAATGACTTGCTCTGGAAAAATGTACGAAATTGTGATATGCGTGTCGTTCAAATGCGCAACGCATGCTGCACACAACAGCGAAAACGGCAACTGCGCATAGCTGCTTATGCCCCGCATAAGTATTCCACGTGCAATGATGTGTGGATTTGAATTGGTGGATTGACTACGCTCGAACGTGAAAATGGTGTAGTTATTAACCCTCGGCATGCATGTGCAGCGAAGGTTGCGGTAGGTGGGTCTGTCTGTCTGTCTGTTACTCTCCATCTCACTTCTCGAGTGTTCTTTCGTCGAAGGATACCACCTACTTAATGAGCAATGAAGGTCAGAAATTGGAACTGTTTTCTCTGAAAATGCTCCGTTGGCTAATGCGTAGTCGGCCATTTTTATCTCTGCGCATGCGACCAGGTCCGCTTGCTCTGTGTATCTTGAAGGTACAAAGAGTCACAACGAAGAGTGTGTATCGACTCTTGCATGCTATCTACTACTGTAGCTAGCCTGTGTCAGACTCTCTGCGAGTTACTAGCGGGAGACCACGAGTAAACGCATACTAATAGCCCAGCCCATCAATTAGCGGTACTTTAGTGCTTTTCATTCGTAAAGCAGATTAACCAAAACCGTGCATTTTTGAACTCCATGCTTGCGTAGGGAAATTTATATCTTTGTTTTTTTCCCAGAATGGGTAACATATTAGTCATGGCCTGTATTTTTTGTAAGAATGTAGATGTCCATTGTCGTACTTTTTAACCCTCCGCGCGCATGCACAGCGAGGGTTACAGTACTTGGTTCGTAAGTGTGTCCGTCTGTCCGTTTGTCCATTTGTGTGTCTGTCTGTCTGTTACCACATTTTCTGCCACCACGTGCAAGAAACCGGCCAAAGAGTGATAGTAACGGGTTCAGCGCTACACTGGCTTGATTTAAAAAAGGTGATTTTCATAAAACTACTGCATTCTAAAGTTAGTGAACAAGCCAATATGCTAATTAGCACAGGCTTACCTCGACCGGGTCCGCTCGCTCAGTGTATCTTGAAGGCACAAGAAGTCACAGCTAAATATACTACTAGAGGGCCCGAGGCTTTCTAAATCGCGTGGTTTTCGAGAATTGGCGCCTAACTGATTTAAAGCCATGGCAACACAATTTCGCTGCGAACGACGATCCGGGAGAGAGAATGGACGAGCTTGTTTGCGACGACATTATAGAGTGGCTAAATTCCTCGAGTGACGGCGAAGTAGACGCTATTCTAACAGTGGCTGTAGAAGCGTACGAACGCTCCCTCGCCGACGAGCGAAGCGAAAACGCTATGAATCCCCTTCTTCTAGCTCCTCCTCCAACATTGCGCTCACTATGAGCTCCTCACATCTTCAATCGCCACTTTCTACTACGAGGTCCTCCCCTCTCCCCCAGCCGCCGCCGACTACTATGAGCTCCTCCCCTCTCCCCCAGCCTCCGACTACTACGAGCTCCTCCCCTAGCCGCCGACTACGAGCTCCTACCCTCTTCCCGCAGCAACTGCCCGCTTCGCAAAACCTAGAACCGATGAAGAAGTACAGCAAGCAAGAGCCCAAGGAGTCCCTACTAAAACAGTTCAAGACACCAACTACTGCTTAGGGGTTTGGGAAGCATGGCGAGAACACCACAACACAACTGGAACCAACTTGCAGAGATGTCGCAGTTGAGTAACTCCGAGCTTGACCATTGGCTGACTCGATTTGTCCTGGAGATGTGGAAGAAAAATGGTGAGGAGTATCCACCAAACACGGTGCATCACATATGCTGTGGTCTCATGCGTCACCTGCGATGGAACAGACAGCCGTCCATTGACTTCTTCTCTGACTCTGCTTTTGCTTCATTCAAAGCCTCCATGGACGCAGAGATGAAGAGACTGCAAGGAAAAGGAGCTGGATCGCGTACTAAGCAGGCTGAGGGCCTAACGGAGGAGGAAGAAGAACTGCTTTGAGAAAATGGGTTACCGGGAGATGCTACACCTCAGAGTTTATTAGACACTATGGTGTTCTACAACACCCTCTTTTTCGCACTACGTAGTGGGAAAGAACACCGCCAACTTCGGTCAGAGCCGTGCCAGATTAGCATCATTGAGCCAACTGGGGAGCAAGCCTATCTCAAGTATGTGGAAGATGTTTCCAAGAATAGGCCTGGTGGGATTAAGGGGAAAAGGGTGAAGCCCAAAGTTGTAGTGCATCGTGCCAATACCACAAATCCTGATCGCTGTTTTGTTCGGCTTTTTCAGAAATACGAAAAGCTTACACCCACTGACGGGCCAGCTGATTCTTTCTACCTCCAACCTCTACGTAACCCTACTTGGGCGTGTTGGTATTCTAAAAAGCCATTGGGGTACCACACTCTCAGCAATACAGTGTCTCAACTGTGCAAACAGGTTGGGATAAAGGGTTACAAGACTAACCACTCCCTTCGGGCTACAACAGCTACCCAACTGTATGAGTCAGGAGTGGATGAGCAACTTGTCATGGAAAGAACAGGGCACAGAAGCTTAGACGGTGTTCGAAGCTACAAGCGTACAAATGACACACAAAGAGAAGCATTATCAGACATACTCAACAGAAAAACACCCCGATTAGAGCAGCCCCACCCTCTTGCACTAACCTCTGCTAACCCCTCCCAAGGCCTTCATTTGGATCTAACAACAAACATGCAGGCCAACACTCAAAACAGCACTTCAGGACTATTTCATTTCACCTCCTGCTCAAACATCACCATAAACATCAATAAATAGCTATGCATCATCATTCTAATCTTCTGCTGTGTTGTAGCCATATTTCTGTACATGAGAGCATGAGAACAACAAAACATGACATGATAACAACATGATAAACATGGAATGTGCCTCGGGGAGGATTTCTATATGTAGAAGTCCTCTGATCAGTCAGAGGAATACTATGTGAAATAGTATTCCTCTGACTAACCAATCAGATTTCATAACTCACTAGAGCCTGGCTCTAAGGGCAAGTATCAACTCCCGCATGCTATCTACTACTGTAGCTAGACTCTCCGTGAACTACTAGCGGGAGACCACAAGTAAACGCATACTACTAATAGCCCAGCCCATAAATTAGCGGTACCGCGCATGCGCAGTTTGCCGAGAGTTTGCGCATTAGTGCTTTTCATTTGTTGTAAACGATGTTTTTAACAACAAAATGCCCTAGGCAATACATTTTAAAGGTCACGCTGTGCTACTGTGACCACCAATGTTAAGAGCCATTTGCATTATAGATTATAGTCATTATACATATTAGCTTGCAGCAACAAATAGTCTCTTCTTTTTTCTTTATAATTACATCTTCACTCCTCATTCCTCAACTTTGCTAACTGTAGCACACATGAAGAAAATTGCTATGTATGCATAATACATCATATCCATGATGGCCACATATTTTTTTAACGAATAGCCAATAGGCTCAGGTTCTTTTCTGTACTGCTTCTTAGCATGCATGGAGATGACACATGGCATACATTCATTATTATGATGACTGTTTGTCATAGCCTGAGGCACTTACTTATTCACTCCTACAATTTGCTAAAGGTAGCATGCATGAGGATTAAACTTTCTATGCATGCTTATTATGATGACCTCATGTTTGTAAGCAACAACTAATAGCCCGAAGCGCTTTTTTAATATCTTCATTTCTCCTATACATCGTATGCTAATGGTAGTTCACAGATATGAAACTTTGCTCCTTTACTTGTCAAACTTGCTACTGAAGTCTACATGGATATAACTTGGGGGCGAGTGACCTTTTTCAATAGGATGGCTGAAATTGTCATGGAATTTTTCTTGGGTATTTGTTCCCAAACTCATAATAGCATATTCCTATACATATTTCTTCATACATTCTCAATGGGAGTGCATGAATTCACCAGAGCGAACTGTTCCTTGCAACTATGCACCTTGGCGTTCTCTATCCCTCCTGTTACATGGAGGCGTATTAGAGCCAGCACAAAAAATGGGCGTGCCCATGTTATGAGCGTTAGATTCATTACCTTTGTATACGCTGGGGCCAGACCTTTTTGTATATGTTAGGCCGTGGAGATAGAAACACATCCCGCGAAGTCGCACACTGGTTTTCTATCTCATAGTCAATGTATGTGAGAGGAATATTAGTATGCAAATGAGTTTGTGAAACAAAGGCTGAAGTATACCAATATTTACTAAGCCATGCTATCAGAAAATGTATCCGTTACATCGATGCTTATATAATTATATATAATAATTATATGAAGCAACACTGTTGTGTGGGTGTGAGAGTTTTTGATATTATGGTTTAAAGACCTTTTATTTATAGAGAATTTGGGACGACTTGTAACTTGTAATGGTTATAGTGCTTGGTTTGTCTGTCTGTCTGTGTTTTTCTGTGTGTCGACGCTTATTCTGGCATTACTGGCTACGAGGCGGCCTATGAGCGATACCAATGGCCTCAAAAGTACGCCAACCTGAAAAAGATAATGCCTGAAATGACTGCGTTCAAGAGATGTGCCGTGAAAACAAGCAAAAAAGCCAATGTCCATAATCGTGCTGGCTTACCTCGGCCTGATCTGCTCGCTCTGTGTACCTTGGAGGCACAAGAAATAGCAATGAAGGCCGTGTATCATCTCCCACGTGCTCTACTGTAGCTAGCCGTTGTCAGACTCTCCGCGACAAACTAGCATGGATAGCACGAGTAAACCATAGTCATAGCCAACCCCATAAATTAGCGGTACCACGCATGCGCAGTTTGCCGAAGGTTTGCACTTCAATTTTACAATGACACTAGATTTAGTATGTTGGGATGGGCTTAGTACCTACCATCATACGTAGATGTATGGGGCTATTATAGGCAGTTTTGTTCATCATCATCTTCTTCTTGATTCAACACCCATAACATTGCAACAAATCAGGCAATGTTTAAATTACTTCTTCACTCCTAACGGTAGCACGCATTGAGATGAAGCTTGGTTCGCATGCCTATTACACTGTTTCCATGATAATCACATGGACATGCTGACACCCCAGCCCAGACACACAATCCCTATGTTGCCTAGGTGAAGTGCATTCACCATTATGACAGGACCTATAGCTTGAATATACAAAAAAGTCATGCTACTGAGTTACCAACACCATTGTAGGGTCCAAAGAGTTTAAGAGTAGCACCAGGGCTACAATATAGGGATTGTGTGATGTGATCGGGGGTGTCATTAACCATGCTCAATGAAATGTCCCTTATGTTATATCTCCTTCTCCATATTTATATTCCTCGTCTTTTTAAATTTGCCTGTATAATATTATTTAATTATCTACAGAGCAGAAATCCAGTTTTCAACGTCACAGCCTAGCTAACGGTTCCTTGTTTTTGTGCCCAATTCTGTCGTTATCTCTGCCTCTTTTTGTACGTGCAAGCGTTTTAAGGCCATGAAAAAATTGGCTTTGAAAAATTCATAACTTTGCCACTAGCGGGCAATGGTGATTTATCAGCCATGATACTCCTGCACTTAGTGTGTAAGGCAAAGAGCGTCACTGAGCATAATGTAGAGGAACCATTCGCTCACGGGGAAGTCACACACTTGTTTTCTCTCCCCAAGAGAATATACGAAGGAGGAACTGCATATGGCAAAAAATTTGTGAAACAATTATGTATTTATGGCGAAAATTTTTATTCTCAGATATTCTTGTCTGCGGCAAGTTTAAGGAGCTAGTGACCCTACTGCATTCTGCGGGACTGTTTGACACATTAATGGCTTTTCCGTTAAAGCAATTTGTTCAAAAACAGGTAAAACCAGTTAAGATAGGATATGTGAACCATTGTTTGTGAGCATGTGCTGACACCCCTAGCTAATTGGATGTTTGCTCCTTCCACGTGTATTTCTTATGTGCATTGCCTTATTTATGCTCATCTATCTGCTGTTGTGTTATTGTTTATTGACTTTTGACCCTGCTGATGTGCATGCTCACTCAGTCCATTTTAACTGCTCACTACGTGATGTTGCAGTTTTCCCATATAAACATTCTCAGTTTGCCCTTAACCGGAGACAGAGCTCCCCACACTGTGGGCAGTAGTCAGTCAGCATCAGCATGCTGCGCTCTCAGGTGAGTCAGACGTTGGCTTGCGCGTTAACCAAAATTCGGCCATGCACCACAGGTCTTTGACTATTGCTTAACGGCCCAAAACCATCAGGGTAATGAAGTCCAGAACCATCATGGCAATTCAGCCCGGAATATATAGGCGATACAGCCCAGAACAACCAGGGCAATGTAGCCAAGAGCATTCTGCTCGGGCAAGAAGCCAAGAACCAAAACTGTCCCCAAAACACTTGTGGAATCTCACAGTGCCTCACCCATGGCCAGATCTTCAACCTCTTGGCACAACCCCTTTGCCAGAATCCACCAGTTTAGAAGCAGACACAGCAGTCTAAGAAGGAGGTTGAGCCCGCATACCTCATACCTGTACTTACCGTACAAAGCCTTTCCTTGGGGCCCGTGGGTTTTTTCCTTCTGCCTCTAAACACTCGTGGAATCTCGATGTGCGTCACCCGAGGCCAGAATTTCAACCGCTTGACCCAACCCCATCGCCAGAATCAGTTTAGAAGCAGACATAGCAGTCTAAAAAGTAGGTTGAGCCCTGAACACCTCGTACCTGTACTTAACTGACAAAGCCAGAATGGATCTCGGCAATGACCTATCCAGCATTCCTGTGGGATAGTTCTCCTTTGCTTGACAGCTTTGGTCTAAGTACAGTCAGTTTGTCCCTGTCAGTTTTTTCTGGGATGACAGCTCATTACCCCTGCAACTGGAGGAAAATCACCTGCAACCCATGGGCCCTGGAGGCAGTGAACTAGTATTGCCTAGAGCTACTAAGATCCCCTCTGCAGTCTCACTTCCCTGTGAAATGGGTTACTACTGCACTGATAGATGAGAAGGTGTCAAACTCTGTCAGAAAGGAGCTGTCCCAATGGGGGTCAAGCCAGAGAGCAGGATTCTGCTCTACCATGTTCCTAATTCCCAAAGAGTCTTGACTACTTGAGAGCAGTAGTGAATTTGAAGCCTCTATACTGGTGTCTGCCACGGGTACGTTGCAAGATATAAGTTGTCAAGCGGTTGAAGATTATTCATCCATTGATACTCCCATCCATTTCCGTTTGTTCACCCTACCACTGTGTGCCAGCTCACGCATGTAGAGTTAGTATATGCAATGTCTGAGCTTTTGGTATTTGTTAATGTGCTGTTTTTGTCTTACTTAGTGTAGGTATGAAGCCCTTTAGGAGTCTCTTCTCTCTCTCTCTCTCTCTCTCTCGGTTTCTACTTTCTTCATGTGAAAGCGTGAGCTGTTTAGTTTTCATGTGGTGCGACATATCCTGCAGAGTGGAGACTTGATGTGCAAGATCGACCTGAATTAGGCGCATTTTGTGATAGCTGTTTGCAGAGAGCACTTGCCTCTTTTGTGTTTCATTTGGTGTTCACAGATGTATCAGTTTTCCGTCAGTTTTGTGTAGCATCAAAGGTCCTGCGACCTGTAGAGGTTTCTGTAGGAGTGAGGTGTATATATTTGGCGACGGGAGCGAGTCAACCTAGTCATTGCAACAGGCCGGAGATATGACACATACCATAATGTTCTACGTGACTCTAGATAACGGCCAAGTCCAATTCAAAATGAAAAGCACTGACGCGCACGCGTGAGTAAACGCATGCGCCGTACCACTAATTGATGGGCTGGGTTTAGTTTAGCTGTTATTCGTGGTCTTTTGCCAGCTCCCGCAGAGTCTGACGCGGGCTAACTACACTATTAGATAGCATGCGAGAGGCGATACACGCCCTGCGTTGCATCTTCTGGTGCCTCCGAGGTACGCAGAGCACGCAAATCGATCATGCCGTAGTAAGCCGTTGTGTATTTGCATACTGGCTTTTTCTCGCTCTAGCTTTGCAACGGAGCGTTTTCAGAGAAAACCGTTCGAAATTTCTGACCTTCATTGCCCATTCAGTAGGTGGTATCCTTTGTGAGACGAATGAACACTCGAGAAGTGAGATGAAGAGTAACAGACAGGCACACACACAGACAGACAGACAGACCCAAGTACCGTAACCCTCGCTGCGCATGCACGCCGAGGGTTAATTACATTACACGTGTGCGACTGTGCGGATCGCGCGTGTCCTCTATGCGTACGCCTCTATGATAACACAGCTTGCAGGAGGCAGCCTCTCGCTTCAGAAACAGCCAAGGACCACGAGAGAGACGTTGTAGTAATCACCGTCAACCACATGAGGACAGTTTGACGATCTACTCATCATGACTGGCAGGAAGGACCAAGCAGCTTTACACTGTGCTGCAATTCGAATATCTAGGGTTTTTTAAAAATACTCCAAATGTCGTATACGGCCAACACAGGAAGTAACTTACTTGGTCCTCCCAAGTACGGAAATAGTCCATGGAATTGCGGGGTCAGACATTGGTTCCAGCCAGAGGGATATGTAAAAGTTCTGGTGATTCACCCAGCTCCCTTTAAAGGCTTCAGCACCTGAAGCGTGAGGCACTGTGTGGCAGTGAGAATTATGGCAGCCTTATCTACATATCCCTGGCTTCCAGAGAAGACTTAGTGTAATTACTTCATGAAGTCTCGACGTGGAATAGGAGGAGTCTTGCAGACCTGGATCTACCTATATTTAGCGCATTGGATTCTAAACGCACACTGCATCTGAGACGGAACCAACTGGACTCTCAATCCAGCTCTGTTGAACATCATCAACAAGATGTTGTTTCCGCTTATGAAAGTGTAATGTGCTTGCCACCATTTGTAAATACTGCCCTGACTGTCGCAGTCCAATTAACTGCGTAACACGATCTTTTTTGGTTTTTGTGATGCAGGTAAATGAGAAAGTTTCAAAGTGCTGCTCTTGCATTTATGATGTGCCAATGGTAGAACAGTGTATGAGGTCTCTTTGTGATTGTCTGTTGAGCTGGTTGGTATCAATAGTAGGTAAGTGTGTTTCAGTGGAGATCGCTGAGTGTAACATTAATCCTAGATTTTGATTTGTATGGAAATGCTAAACTTACTCAATAAGAATGAACGTAAAATGGGTTTGTGTTTTTAAAACACTGTAAGTACCTTATTATCCCTCATTGCTCTCTTCATATTCAACTCTTCTTGGTGTACGATACTAAGTTTATCCATAGGGGACAGTATGGCACAGTAATTCCTTGCATATCTATCCAACTATAATAGAAGCATATTAATGCTAAACCAACATGCACTTACGTATTATACTTGAATGTTCATGAATTATATGCAGGCTGTTTGCCAGAAATATTACGCACATGTAAGTTAACTTTCCCCTAGTGATGAACTATCGTAACTAGACCTCTGTTGGAAATAGTCTAGTGATATTTGAATCTTGTTTGTTGTGCTTAACAGTTTTAACGCGGGAAGCATATATATCCGCTGTCGGACCCGCCCCCCTTCCCCACGGGAGGCATATGTATATACGCTCTGCCACGTGTCTGCATACATCGCCTTCCTCCGCTTACCTCGTTTCCAGTCTCAGTTGTTCACAGCTTACAGAACAACACAGCCTTGCCCCTCGGGTACATTCCCACTTCCTGCGCGCAATCTCTCCGCGCCTGCGCACGAGAAAGCGGCTGCCTATTTCCCACGGCCGTTTCTGGTGCGACAAAAAGGATTCTAAGCACCCGCAATTTCATGCGCGTAATGCGCACGTATTGAAACAAGCTAGCTGGCGGGCTTTGGCAAAAATAGTGTTTTTTAACTTATCATAGTTATGATGGATGAGAAAATAAATACCATTGTCAAACACACAAATAAACAAACGATTCTAAAAACCGCGCACACAAATACACTTCCCCGTGGGACTGCGCAAGCCAGCTGCAAGGTCGCCGCACAGGGAAGCCACAAAAGTGTCCACGTTTACTCCGGTCCCACCACAAAGAAGAAGTTTTCCTTTGACACCCGACTCCACCAAGCTCTTCGGGGAAGTCCCTGCTGCCCGTTAGTCACCGCTACTCTGCAAATTGTAAGAATGCAACAAGCAGGGGCCCACAAAAGTTACCTACACGAGCGCTGCAGAGTGTGCTTACAGACACTAGGACGGGTACACTATTCATGCAAGGGTGAAATGTGCTAGCCACTCTTCTCACACTGCTTAGGGATAGACACCAATCTTGACAGGGAGAACATACATCCACCATCTACCTGCAATAACTGCTATGCAAAAATGAAGAAGATTGAGGCAGGCACTGTAAGCTCTACTCTGATTCCGTTCCCCTTCATGGAGCGTAGCACTCGCTGCGCACTGTGCAAGCACTGTGAGAAACCGTCTAAAGGCGGAAGACCACGAAAGGTTATCAAGATTACCCAGAGCACGTTCCACCACCTTCAAGAGAATGCTGGTCCGAAGGTCGCATGTGCTGAACTTTCTCTCTCCATTGATCGGTTCTTTCAGCCACCAACAGGATCGGTCTCCTTGGAAGATCCGCAGTGCCCATTCTGCCAGTGCATTGTTAACCAACCAGTGGAGCTGCCCTGCAAAACAACAATGTGCATGAACTGCTTGCTTTGGGTGAGTCACAGAGGGGATAACTGTCTTTCATGTGGTGCTGAGCATGACCCAGGCAGTGCTGTTTCAGTGTCACCCATCTTCAACAAGCTTCTCTTGAAGCTTGTTCTACGATGCATTTGTGACAAACCAGTTCAGCTCGAGAATCTCAACCTCCACATCGCCAGCAGCTGTAAAGGACATGTTGTAGATGCATCACAGGGTCTGACAGTTCAGCAACTTCTTCAACAGCCACTGAACACACAGATCATACCACTGGAAGAGAGGACAGCTGGGCACCTGGTCCGAAAGATGCTTCTACAAGCGGAAAACAACGCCATCACTCTCCCCACAGGAGGCCGTGTAAGTCCAATATTCATTCATGCACAAAAACATGCACTACAAAAATGCAGCCACTCACAATCAGCAAGGTAACAAAAGCACATGTTACTTCAGATGAATCGAGTGCTCGCACAAAGAGAAGACGGAGTGACGAGATAGAGCAGCACAGGAGTATTTCCAGCGGTAGACCCAGCTCTCTGATGAAATCAGCAGACTAGGAAAGGCTGAGAGAGAGCAACTGCTACCAAATCGACCTGTTCGCATCCATGATCTCCCAAGCTTAGCCCTGAAGGCAGACCTCCACCTTCCATGGAACACCTTGCGCAGTCTGAGGAAGTAAAAGAGAGTATTGTCACACATTATACCCCCCTACACACACAAAATATGTAGATGGCTCAAGTTGTGGGGTGTACAGATTGAGAGTGAGAGAAACCTCAGACAAACCAGCACCCGGCTTGAAGTCCTCTGTGAAGCTGTGCCATTTTCCTTCCCAATGAAAAGAGGAGGAAAGGAACTCAGACCAGCTCCCCTTGCATACATTCCACATCTGGTTTCGAAAGTGGAAGAGCTCTTAGACCAGAATGAAAGGTCCTGTGCAATATATTAAACCTCAGGCTTGGAAAACTAACTTGGCACAATGGCCTGATTCCAGAGGAAGAGATCTGGATCAAATTGGGGGGTGATAAAGGAGGATCTACATTCAAACTGAATTTCCAACTTTTGAATGTGGAAAACCCCAACTCACAGAAAAACAGCTGCATAATAGCCATGTTTGAGGCCAGCGACACTCTCACAAACCTCCACATTGCTCTGGACCTGTACTCAGAACAAGTATCAGACCTGCAAGAGTTAATGTGGAGGTAGAGACTTAATGCCTACTACACTGTTATGACTAGCTTGTGCACACACAGGGACAAGTCAACCACAGTTTTCCTGTCAGGAGATTTTGAGTTTCTCTGCCGTGCACATGGAATCCCTGGTGCCAGTGGTAAATTACACATGTGTATAAGGATACATGTGCACATTGGCATTCAACTTGTAGGCCATCATCCCTGCTTGTGGTGCCAAGTGGATCCCACCAGAGGAACGGCAGTCTACACCTCAGTTGAGGTCACTGCAAACTCTACAACACAACTACCTGGGCTTCACAACACTGAGTTGCGGGGACCTTCGAAAGGCCAAACAACACTGTAACGTGATCGGAAAATCCTTCTTTTTAATCCCACTAGACCAGGTTATTATACAAAGCATATGTTTCTGTGCAAACCTAAACGAAGCTTTCTCTCTTATAGACATGTCTCCCAGGCCTGCACATAAGCCTAGGTATATTTTATCGCCTCTTCACCCTCTTGGAAGTGGCCTGCAGCCGGCTGGATGTCAAACCTGCTGAGTTAGCTGACAACCAAGAGCCAGCACGGCAGTCCTTCTACAAGGGGTACTGTGAGTGTCTGAGAGAAAAGGCTGAGCTACAGGGGGAAAAAGCAACACTTGGAGGAAGAGGCAGCCACTCTAGATCAAGCAGTGACCTTCTTGTCACTACAGACAACATCTACAAACAGCCCAAACTTGTTAAGTCAGATGCAGGATGGAGCAAGGGTGCGAAGAACTCAAATCGCCGACCTTGTAAGGCTTACCGAAATGAAAAGACCATGCAGTACCTTTTACATACATACTAGGAGAGGGGATTAGCTGCCAAACAGCTAGTAAAGGACAGAGGATATGAGAAGGAGGATGGCCAGTTTGTGAGGGCACTAGATGCTGCTCTAGCCTCATTTCATGTTGAGCGCCAGGCATTCTACTCTGGTACATTTATAGGCAATCATGTGCATCGAAGTCTAAAGGTACACAAATTGGACACATATAGAACACATGGAGCTCACAATAAATCTTTTACTTCCTGTAGCCACAAAATATCGACACTTTGTGTCACTCGGTGACGGCTACCGCAGAGGCTCATTGTCCCTCCCTCATCAGTGAAGCAGAGGTCATCAGCAGAGTATTCACCCAAGCCTTCACTCTGTACTCAGCATGTCACCATGGCTGCAATGGGAATTATAAGATGACAGATGAAGAAATTGATTCCCTGAGTATGTATACATAACATTCACATTATTGTATATAACATACTTAAGCATCAAGAACTTCATGGCCTTTTACCGGGCAAACTTCACTGAGTCTACAGTGACACCAAAACTCCACATGTTAGAGGAGCATGTGATCCCTTGGCTGCGACAGTGGAGGATAGGGTTTGGCTTCATGGGGGAACAAGGAGCAGAGAGTGTGCACGCCGCCATTAACCACATAACTCCCTCATACCTCAACATCCCTGACCGAGTTTAGAGGTTGAAAGGAGTCCTAATGGAGCACCACAGGCAAATATGCCCAGAGCTTACGTCATGTCAACCGTCTGTGAAAAGGAGAAAGACTAACTACAATGCACGGATCAACTGTAAAGAACGGCAGGAACGCGCGCGAACTTCGCACATGCGCTTAAATTCATCGACCGCACCTTCTAATTACATCCCCACTAAGCGCATACGCTTTCTAGTCACCGGCACCGACATACCGTTTGTAGGCATTACAAAGCGCATGCGCTTATATTCATGCGCATACACGTGCAGAGTTGTGGTTGAGATGGATCGCGAGGCAGCGACAAGGCATCCGACCTGGACCATGTAAACCTCTCGGGCGCCCCAGACTCTCAGTGCAAAGGCTCTCAACTTGGCAGGCAGCAGCAATCATACCTCAGGAGTGCAGTATCGTGTGCCGTGTAATGAGTAAACCGGGTAGAGCTGTAAAATGTTCGCCATTATGTTCTGAAGAGTGTCCCTGGCAGTCTGCCCATACCGCTCCCTCCACATAAACTCATCCAAGTAGCTGGGAAGTTGATGGGCATGGCACCCCTTCATTCTCTTCAGCTTTGTCTTCACTCTTGCCAAATAACTTTCCACATTTTGGGCGTGAACACCAGTCGTGGGCTCCACAAAATGCAGTGAATGGTTGACGACGCCATGGGCAGCAACAGTGGGCAGCGTCTATAGGCTGCCCACTGGTCTGAGTGAATGACACGTGCCTGGTGCTGTGTGAGCTGTTATAATTGGGAGCAAGGTAGCAGCATCCCGCCTCCTCACCACCTCCATATATCCCAGTGCAGGTGTGTGGGAGGTGTCCACCAAACCAAATACCCACACCTCTCTCGTGGTGGCTCTTCCACGGTGATGCTGTTGGGTTGTAGCATGTGTTGAAACTTTCATTTTGGTATTTTCCTTACTTTTGGTTTGTGCCGAAAGAGACTTTCGTCTATCTACACCACTGATTGCTGGCCTCCTAAGATGTTGGGTGGGCCGTTCAACGGCGTCTGGGAGCATACCTCTCGTAGCCATTGGTAAATGTCAATGGCTGTATGCTGTGTTACCTCGGCTTCCTCACAGGCGTCTGTCATGGGGTTGTACATTAGCAGAATCCATTTCTGCAGCGTCAACCGTGACTGATCAAAAAAGCTATCCTTTCTGATACTTTTTCTCGTGTAACACTCTTGGCAGTACCAACTAATGCCATCAGAGACCTCATTTCTTGGTCGCTCAACCATCTGAACGTTTGGACACCTACATATATCGATTTGATTACCCACAATTTGGAAATCTTACCTAGTACAGGCCATTGCTGTTGCAAGCAAAGGTTTTGCCGCAGGTAGGCAATGATTCGTGGTGTACCTCCAAAGATCACTTCCCCAAGCTGAAGCAGAGACATTGTTTTGAAGCGGGAAACGTTTGCCGCCAGCGCGTCTTTTTCGTCCAATAACCGTGCAGTGAAAGGTGGGAAGGGCTCGTTGCACCACTGCGCATGCGAACTCTTACCGCAACACTGATATATAAGCGCATGCGCTTTGTAATGCCTACAAACGGTATTTCGGTGCCGGTGACTAGAAAGCGTATGCGCTTAGTGGGGATGTAATTAGATGGTGCGGTCAATCAATTTAAGCGCATGCGCGAAGTTCGCGCGCGTTCCTGTCGTTCTTTACAGTTGATCCCAATGCACAGCTTTACGCACACTCTATACCGTGCCATGCACATAGGCCTAAAAAGAGCGTGACTACTCGCGCGCAAAGCCGGTTAGCAAACTGAGGTTTATAGGACTTCGTTCAAACAACAGCACTGCTTACCCTATCGGTAGTCAACGGGCCCCAAAATCTCTAGCTTGGCCTCGATGGTGGTAGTTTGCTCGAAAACCTAAATGGAACTTTTCCCGTTTATAACTCGGGCATGCTTCTGCCCATCAACACGGGAGTTGAATGAGCAAGACGCCCTTTCTTCCCTGAACACGCATCGTGTTAAAAATGCAAGCTATGCACGCATTCCCGCGACGTTAGAGGAACGCTAAACGAACAGTTTAGAAAACGCTATGTTACGTTTCAAGGGCTATCACGTGAGTATCCGTGACGTTCTTTTTTGTCGCAATGTTCAATGCGCGGAAACAGCCGTGTTCCGCCTATACCGTTGTTATTGTTTGCTATGCTCGGTACAGCCTAGTTCAGCTTACTTTTGCACAACTGAGCCCCTCCTCACGCTGTATACCTTTCCATAGTCTCGCAGAGTGTAGAAATCGACACACTTCCCGGCTACAACTATCGCTCGCGTCTTTGTGTTTTTCCGCTCACACGCATCACGGCTGTTTCGATTGCGCATTTTCGGGACATAAAGTTGTACCATGACGTAATTCTGAAATTTTGAAATCGTCGCCGACGCTTGTTCCGTTCCGTTTCTAGGCAGCTCTTTCGGCGCACACGTGTCGTTTCTGCTGAGTTGGCAGTGCTGGCTTTGTGGACGAGACTTTTCTGAGCGTTTTCGTCCAAAATCCGCCGAACGTGGACGGCCTTACGTTCCCAAGTAGTATGGTTGACTCAAGCGGTCTTACTGTTCACTTGTGAATTTTCTCAGAAACAGATTTGCGCCATAAACAAGGCCAAAGGATGTACCATGCCCAGGGACCTGAAGTTATTCTACTTCGCATTTTTTCTTATGCGTGGCAGAGCAAAAAAGATCTTGGTTTTTATGATACGCAATTCAAGTTTGATAACGTAGCTAATGTGCTGTCAATCTTCGGCGATCTTCCTGCGCTTTGTAGGGGGTTGTGCGGCGACATGACTGGGTAGGCTTTTCAGAAGGTGCTCTGTAACTACCCGTCTTAGCCTCTCCACGCGGTCGTGGCGTTGGTTTCGGTGCCTTTGCTCTATCTTGTTGACTGCCCCTTGCTCGCCCATTACCCCGAATCCAACTCCACCCCACTTGCTGCTCCAACTACTTTCTTCCCACACCTCCTGCAGCAGACCAGGAGTGACTCGAGGAGCTTCAGCAGCACAGATGGAGCAGCCATTATCTGGGTGGTGTCCAAGACTCCAAGGCATGTGATTGGATGCAGCAAGGACGTGGAAGAGGATCCAGTGTGATGGTACATGTATGTTGTACCCATGCACAG
>CASHTH010004191.1:0-13934 GCA_030341885.1 Geodia barretti
ATTTCTTCATTTCCGATATCCCATATGCAGTAAAATGATTGTTTGCACGGGCATATTAGTTATGTCTGGATCGACTTCTTTGCTTTCATCGACGCGTACTGGTCCGTCCTGACTGTAAAAGATACCACCGGCACATTTTCTTACTGTTGGCTGAAAAGAGACTGCTCACTGGCAACTATCTAAACGGTGCTTTCAATCAGCTAACTTAATAAGACCAGGAGCTCTACTGCTGACACACAGCTTAAGCTTTTGAGGGTCGGTTTTATGAGATGATAATTTCATGTTTATTTTGTCCTTTTTTCCTGCATAGTTTTTGGATGGGCATAGTAGATTGCAAGATCCGTGATTTCAGGTTCATTGCATTCATGGCTAATTCGCTACATTAGGCCCCTCGCCCATAGTCTCGTATTCCCCACTGACGACATATAAAGTTATATGCTTTAATCGAGTTGGATAGCTGAAGCAGATAAGGTCATGGTTTATCTATACATCGAAATGGCCTGAATCAGGGCAAGTTCTTTGTTGCGACTGGGAAATTATACTGTCCTCTCCAGGCTAGATCTTTGCACTACTAGTTGAGCTAACCGCTTTGGATGTATGCATTGACAGCATACTGTCTCAAGGTTGTTAGAGATCCCTTTTATAGCAGTAGCCGCGACATTATCAATGACGAGCTACTACCAGAATCTTACATACTTAGCCTTCTTATTTAGCAGCCACGTTGTCTCCTGTGGGCAATCCAGTTAGCTTAACTATTTGCGGCATTCTGATACTGAATGGAACCGGCTCGAACCCTCACTCCAGGTATTGCCCAGATCTTATGCACTCATAGGATATTTGATTTTAGGCGATTGGCGCATTTAAATGATACGTCTGAAATGCCCCATCTTACAGTGCTCTATAGTAAGACCACTAATTTACTGGAAGGAATAAGTTCCAGATTCCATTACCCGCTAATATTGTTTGCCAATAAGTTTAACTGCAACAACTCTGAGCTAAGTCTTTCTTGCGATAGATTGTGCCTTATAGTAGGGATCCGGGAGAAAGTATAGGACGTTAGAGAAGATCGAGCCCAGCAAAGACAAATCATGTGAGTTTTTCGGGAGGAAGCACATTGATCTGAAATCCATTAGTTATCACAATGAAACTGTGATGAGGAAGTGAGGATTTAAATGACAAGCAGTGTGTAAAGTCCCCAGTGTTTCCACTTTACTGATCCACACTTAATAATTGAAACCCGATAGAAATATGCATGACACAGCCTATAGCCCATCCAGCGCACTGTCCAGCAGAGGCAGTGCTCCTTGTCTGTTTTAGACTCGGCACCCATCAGAAAGGTCACTCGGCATACATGCATGTCTTTAAACGTAGTTGAGTTTTCACAGTTGAAGAGATTGCACGAACTTCAACTAATTGCACCTTGTGTAGTGTATCATAGCTAAGACATTAACAGTCCAAGTACAGAAACCCTGTTTTTAGTATTAAGTGTACTGGTCACAGTTACAATGCCCATTTCAAAATCATCACACAAATACAGTGAGTTTCATTTATGATCCCAATACAAACCATAGACTGGTTCTGCCCACATGTTTGGCTCCCTATTGAGTAATCATTACCTGCTAGATGATTTCTTATACTCAATATTTTGGCTTGCGTTGTAACAATCCATTTTCTTCAGAGTGGTGGTAACTCTCAGTACTGTCGCTGCAGACACTGACCTACCTAGAGGCAGTTACTAACACTGTTTAAGAGAATGCGTATATTGCTACACATGTAGCATGCAATGAAACTTACAAAGATTCTGCATTACTGCCCACCGGCAACTGTGATTGATGTCAGGAGTCAATTACACTCATGTGTATCAGTAATAGTGTCCAAGTTTTAGAATGCCCAAATATATAACAAGTTAAAACTGGAATACTGAACGTAAATACTGCAGTGAGAAGATTTCACAAAAACAAGCCTGCCCCATGAGGGATTCAATCCCATGACACTGACAGTCAAAACACCATTAATTCCTAGCATGTACCGCTAAATCTGTGTATCGCCAATAACTTATGTGCTAACCTGTATATCTATAGTGCCGGAATATAGCGTAGATAGAACACGCACACAAGATAACGCACTACAGTAACCCTCACTGCACACTACACAAGACATTAAACAATCCGCCCATTCTTGATTTAATTTGAAGACTAGAGGAGCTGATCCAGAATAACACCAACAAAACCATACTATTTCTGTAGGGTGGGAGTGCAGCAGCACAATTGTGCCCAATGAACTATGTGATCAGGTCTGTCTTTGAACTCTCATTATCAGGTGGTTTGTGTAGGATGACCATAAAATGCTAGACAGAGTGTGACGATGCTAACAATTATCGGCACTTCATATATGGTCACTGAAGGGCCACCTGCTGAACATGAAGACTTGTGTACTACTTTGTCAATATACATCCATATAAACAGCTTGCCCGACGAAGAGACGAATTTTTTGACGCAGATAGCACAAGTAGCCTGAAAACTTTTACAAAATTCTTCATGTAACTGCACGGCCCCCAACGTGCTTTTTTTTCCTCTCTCTGAGATTATCGGGTGTAAGGCATATTATACATGTGTATTCAAGATGCATGTCCTGATGATTAGAATTCCCAATATTGTTGAACCATCCTGATTTTTGACCAATAAATGAAGTAAATAAATTGGAGATCCTCGTAACAAAAAGCGAGCTGCCCACATAGAGGTATAATCAATCCCATGGGACACACTGTAATCTAGGACCTAGTTGCGCATGAGTTACCATGGGCAGAAGAGTTCATATGGGTAGTGACTCACACATACCACAATGCTAGGCTGCTCTTCATATGTATGTCTACAACTCTCACTGAGCTAGATAATGGATATTTCTGATAGCTCATGTACAAATTTCTCTTTCTACCCTTGGACGCCAATGGCGCTAATAACAGTAATGATAGTATGTAGCACACCCTAATAATGTCATGTCATTGCTACAATACGGTCACATCATCCCCTAGTCACTATGTAATGAGCTATGCGCACTAATGGATGATAGCTTCCAGAGGCAAAACGACATTATAGGCGAAACACTTTACAGTGGATCACTCGCTCCCACGAGACCTGGCAAATATTAATTCAGCCAGATGACCATAGTGACTCGCAGCCTAGTTTGCCCTGAGGAAGTGCTCAATACTCGTTCTTCTGTTGACACCACACGAGGTAGCGCGAGATCGACGCCAGCAATTGACGGATATAGCCGGCGCCTCTCATCTAGAAGCTCATAGTTAGAGTGTGTAACTATATACGCGAGCTTGAACGACTGACGGTTTGACAGGCGCGCCATGAGCGGATTGCTGCCCCAGGGAGCTTGGAGCTCTAGCTACCAACTGGTATGCCGTAACAACTTACTAATCACTTGAATTAAAAACCCTGGAAGTTGTGTGTCTATGCTGAAGGCACCATAACATTCACAACATTTCAAGCCATTTCTCCCAACAGCATGCCAAATGATAAGCTCTAGCTACTCTTAGCAGACTGACAAAGATGTAACCAGGATTTGCGACCCATCAGCTCTGATTTGCTTGTGTTTTTATTCGCCGCGCTCATTATAAGCAAAGGGATTGTAATTGATGCATAATTGTCACTTCAATTGCCCACCAAAGAACATTCTTACATACTCAACCAGAGCACATATAAAACAAGCAGCCATCTCTGAGAATACATACATTGCCGATACCGCGTAGATGAAACAAGCTTAGAACTGCATACTTAAATAGAACCATTGCATATAATTTTCCGTCGCCAATGAACCTGCATATTATAGTAAGCCTTTTGTAGCTGTGCATTGTTTAGTATCGATATACGGGTTGGTGCCGCATAAACACTGGTTAATGTCGGGTAATATACCACGCTCTTGATGGCGATCCTCCTAGAGCTGCACTAAGGGAGTTTCTACAGGTTGACAACCAACACTATGACTGGTTGGTTTTAGTGCCAAATGCAGGAACCGATGTCTAGTCATAAGCGATGAGCATAGCTTAGTCACACAACCCTAGCGCCAGAAATAGTTAGTAAAGACATGTTGAAAGCCTGGCAAGAAATCCAAAATAGGATCAGCAATAGGTGTTTAGTGTTTGTTTAACTGCAGGAAGATTATAGATACTTTGAGCCTGTTATAGGAAAGTTATACTGCTTATAGAAACACTATACACTTAAACATTTGCACTAAAACCATGTGTGACGTCGCTTGTAGAAGACACTTCACTAGGACCACGAAGCGATGTTCCCCGTCAACCATCAACAGGTTGGTTTCAACAACCGTATTCATAATAACGATATCACCGACCTCCACACACAGTACGATTATTTTCTGTTGTACAATATGCAATATGACTGTACTCTTGACAATTCCTTTAGTACGAAACTGCGGTTAGTAACGTCGAATTGAGGTGGTCCCCATGAGATTCACTTAGTGATGGTGCCACTGTACTGTTAGTGGAGTTAAGATCTCACATGCTTGCTATAGCCATATACTCTGCACTGTAACTGACGGCATAATACTCTCCGCCCCAAATTGTTTTACACATGACACATAAATAAATTAATTAGATGACATGACCAGAGAAGGCGATACTCTGATGGTGGTTTGCATATTTTCATTACTCATTGTTACTGTCAGAGAATCTGATGTGTGTGGGGGCTGGAGCAGGGGAGGAACACCTTGTTGCGGTCAGCTTTGGTGTAGACTCCCTGGGCTGCTGCAGGGCACGGCTGTGATTATCTAGTGGTGAGAAAAATTTTGGGATAATGCAACAAACTAACACTGAACTGATTAATAAAGGTTAGTGCTGCCGTTGGGAGTCGTGGTAAGTCTCTTGTAGTACCTTGCTCTGTGACCATATTATGCGGTCACATCATGCTGTCGCACTGAATGACAATCTAGAGACTGAAAGTATCTGGATTTCACAACTGAAATTGCAGCAATACCTTTCAAGCCTCAGGAGGACACACCTGTCTAATGAAGAAACTGTTGACTCCCCACACACCAAGAAGAGTAGGAGGAGCCAACAGTACACAATCAAAATGAAAAAGTACTAAATTACTAGAGGAATGCACACGTTGTTGTCGAGCGAGTATGAGAGTACGAATACTTCAATAGTTTGCGCGTTTTTCGCAGATATTTAGAACATTACAGTATGTGCAGTGACCGACAGAGCCATAATAAGTAATAATACGTGCTCCATAGTGTGAGGTGAAGGATTAAGCAAAGCGGACAGACAGTACTTACTTACGAAGAACCGTAATCCCTAGGTGCATGCTTACCCAGGCAAGCAAAGAGAGCACATGCTTCCACTACATAATCCTTCCTTAATCCTTTCAAAGATGGCTTAAAGTAATTTATAACCCCATTCATACATATTTTCTCCTTCAAGATCCTGAAGCAGTTCATGTAATAGATAGTGTATGCTACCAAATATCGAACGCTCGCGCGGGCAAAAAAGAATACGGTAAAATGTGGAAATTACACGGACTTCTTCCCACGCTGTCTCTTTGTCTCCTGTCCAGGACGAAGTATTCCCGGTGAAAGTAGATTTCTGTAATCTATTGAGCATAGAACTGATAACTATGAGTTGTTTAATACCCTCCAGGATCATTCTTTTGGACGGATATGTTTCGCAGGAGACGCACCTTCTCTGCTAGAAAATGCTCTAGTTCTGCGCCTGCTGCTATCAAAGTGTGTCCTTAAAGGCACCACACGTGCAAAGCCTTGAATACTCGATGGAGCTGCCATTAAAGTACAAAGAAGGTTGCACAGTGTCAAAAGCTGCACGAGATCATGATGTCCCAAAAACAACTCTATGATTGTGTCAGCGGCAGGGTCACTCATGGCACTAAACCTGGGCCTAGACCGTACTTGACCAGTGAGGAGGAACAAGAACTTGGGACTTACCTCAAGCATTGTGCCAAGGTTGGCCATGGCAAAACAATATGTGACATAATTGCCATTGTTGAGGAGAGGAAAGAAGAAGAATTAAAAAAGAGGTCGGAGGAGCATGCAAAGAAAGCGGAGCTAATAGCAAAACAGAAGGCTCAGAAGGAGGAAGAGAAAGCACGCAGGGCTGCTAGTGCTGGAAGAAATAGAGCAGGTGACAATGAGTGAAACAGCCAACCTGCAAAGCGTCCTCGGACAGATACGCATGTGACTTCAATCAGAGTGAGTGCTGTGTGTGCTTCGCCACCTATGAAGATGATAAGTCCGGAAAGGACTGAGTGGAATGTGTGTGCAGACGATGGTTGCACGAGGACTGTATATACCAACGATTGTTTTGTTGATGACGAGGGAAAGGAGCGACTATGCTTTATATGTCTGAATCCATTTTGTAGGCCAGTCTGTCCTGCAATTTTGTATTTGTCAAGCACTGTTTTGGAGAATTGTTCGTTGTATCACTTCATTGAGAGGTCTCTCTGCCATTTGTGATGGTTTTTCAAGAAATTCCACGCGTATACTTAGCAAGTATTATAGTGCCAGTATAGCCATTATTATATATTGTGCGTACTATGGTGACATCACCAAACATAACCAGCATCATGTTCTTCTAGTAAATGGAGCTTTTCTCAGTGTGCAATAATTCGTTACGCGTAATAATACGTTCGTTCACAAAATGGTACAGTTGTTTGATAACCGGTATTCCGACCTTCCGTGCACCACTTTGTGTGGCGCTTTAAATATGAATACGGAAGTCGACTAAACTAATGCTAGTGGTTTTTGGAACGGAATGGGAATGAGAGTTGTGATGGTACAAAGGTCAGATTCTGGAAGCTTTCCCAGGCTAGGAAGTTACGAACCTCGGTACACAAGTCTTTTCGATAATTGGCGCTACTACTAAGGTTTAGCTTGTGATTACTGCCTCATGAAAGAAACAAAGATGTAGGGATGAATGTATCAGTTTCTTGTTTACCCTTTTTTTCATGTCATGATATCCACCCCCCTCATTTGATTTTGTCCACTTGTGACTAGATATGCATTTAGCAGCCATCGACTTAACAGAGCCAGAAAGACACATACAACAGTTATCATTCACACATCATCAAAGCGAACACAACACCCTGTGACCTCCTAAAGTTTCCTAGACTAGGACAACTTGAGACTCCTTTGTTCTCCAGAGTTTATACATCGTCCTGAAGAAAGCCCTCTTAAGAGCACCCGAAACATGGGATTGGGTTTTTGGTTCAAGTAGAGAATCATCAGGATTTGAAAGACTAGGGGTTATCATGAATTGTGAAATGGTTTGCTCCCATACATATTATTAACCCTCGGCGCGCATGCGCAGACGGTAGTTGGTTTGTCTGTCTGTGTGTGTCAACGCTTATTCTGGCACTACAGGCTACAAGGCGCCCATTAGCATACCAGCAGCTCAGAACTACGCGAGCCTGAAAAATAAAACGGGCGATTTTCCTGAAACGACTGTTTTCGTGAGCGACAAACTGGCACAGTCGCGGACTGCGTTGCATGGCCCAACCGATCAATAAGCGGTGCGCATGCGCGATCAACACGGTATGCTGGCTGAACTCGACCTGATCCACTTGCTCTGTGTACCTCGGAGGTACAAGAAGCCACAGCGAAGGGCGTGTATTGACTCCAGCATGCTATCTACTACCGTAGCTAGCCCGTGTTAGACTCTCCGCGAGCTACTAGCACTAGACTGCGGGTAAACGCTAATAGCCCAGCCCATCATTAGCGGTACCGTGCATGCGCAGTTCGCCGAGGGTTTTTCATCTGTCCAATAGAGAATGTGCAGAACATCAGTACATTTGAGTGATATGTTTAGAGCCAAGCGATGCATGAAAAAGCAATATGAAATGTTAAAAAAGAAGTTCTGGAGGTGGGGATCACCCCGGGGACCTTGCCTTCGCAAAACCAGGTGCCTATAAACTATGGCACTTACACACAACACTAGTGTTCGTGTAAATCAAGTTAAAACTTAGGTGTTACCCCAGAATGGCCTAGATCCATGATTATGTACTTAAGACAGGCCCATGCCCAGCTCCATACTCTGTGAACACGTTGCTGTATGTAGAGGCTTCCAGACGTGTTACCTTGTCCTGGCCCCGGATGTTCCGTTTCTTTTTCCACCTCTGTTTCTGCTTCCTGGCTGCCATTGTCTTAAGATAGTAGGCCCTCTCATCCGCGTCTGCAAAGTTAAAAAACATTTAATGTCTTTGGTCGATAATCTTTAGAGATAAAAACATATATGTTGCATGCTAAAGCTGTCGTATACAATTATCACACTGTGACTAGTTTGACCGATAAACATTGTGAACATGTGATGTACAACACCAATGCCTAAAGAGAATTTATTGATAGTAAAGCGAAACTAAAAGCTGTATGTGATTACCAGAGACAGCAGAAAACTTGACATGGGCCAGAGACACATCATTCACCAGATTCTCCGCACATCCTGACTTGGCAAAGCGGATGTACCCCTGTGAGAAAATGTAATGCCATCTACTGCGTCACTGAACGTACAGTAGCATGTGTCTAACCTCTGATTCCCCTTCTTTTATGTCAGTGTAGGCCACTGCCCCATACTTCGAACATATTTCCTGCAGGTTTGGGATTTAAATCATAAACTGACACAAACACCCATCTCTAATGTACTTCATGGTCGTGGGCAACAAAGTGGTTTTTCTGCACATGCATATTGTACAGTACACACTTCTCATGCACATATGACAGGATCACTAACGACTACTGCTGCCTATTTAACCCATTAAGCACATGCGCAGAAATCCGTGCGTTATTCGCAATCGCCATGCGTGTGTGCGGATTAAGCAAGGATGCGAGCAATCGCGGTAGCCGGCAAGTGTGTCGATTTCTAGACTGACTGAAACTTTGGAAGGGTCTACAGCTTGCAGAGGGGCTCAATCTTGCAGACGCAAGCTGAGCTAGCTTGTACCAAACAATAGCAACGGTAGAGCTGCGGAAATAAGCAGCCACTTTCTTGTGTGCAGGCGCGGAGAGATCGCACACAGGGGCAAGGCCCTGCTGTTAACCCTCGGCACGCATGCGCAGCGAGGGTTACAGTACTTAGTTTGTCTGTCTGTCCACTGCTATTCCACCACTACGTGCTATGAGGCAGCCAATGAGTGGCACCATCGGCTTCAGAACTAGAACATGGATATTAATGTGGCGATTTTCCTGAAACGGCTGTGTTCCAGAGATATGGCCTGAAAAACAAGCGTACGCGAGTGTGCCGGGGCATGCACATACCCACAAGATGCCACGCGTTTTTTTTAGTTGACCAGGACGGGCAAGCAGTTGTCTCTCCTCTGTTAGTTTATGACCTCAAGCGGGTCCGCTTGCTCAGTGTATCTTGAAGGCACAAAAGTCACAACGAAGGGCGTGTATCGACTCCGCATGGTATCTACTACTGCTGTAACTGGCCCGTGTCAGACTCTCCGCGAGCTACTAGCATGGGTAAACGCATAAGCCCAGCCCGATTAGTTAGCGGTACTGTGCATGCGCAGTTCGCCGAGGGTTTGCACTTTAGTGCTCTTTCATGTAGTTATAGTAAGCTGTGAATAACCGAGACTGGAGATCGCTGCCACAGGTAAGCCAAGGAAAGCAATGTATGTGGACAAGTGGCAGAGCGTATATATATGCCTCCTGCGGGGAAGGGGGGTCCGCCTGCGTATATATACGCTTCCAGCGTTGAAACTGTTAAAGGAATGTGGTGGAGTAATTTAGAAAAGTTGGAAACCATATTTCTGTTCCATCTTTAGAAGATTCGCCCTTTTCTACAGACACATCTCTTTAACATCAGCGAAGTGCACATTTCAGCAAGAAATGATTTGTGACTACCGCAATCAAGTGCAAACCTTGGTGACGTATTAACACACAACCCGTTGAAACACACCAAGTAAGCAACGGAACGCAACGAATTCCAACAGTAATGAACGGCGTTTCAGAAGCTCAACGAAACGAAATTGGAAACCCCAACTGTAGATTTGGGGAAAGTTATGCTGGCAGGTCACCATGAAGAAGGTATACTTAAAACAACGAACCTCTACTTTTTTGATAGAGACCAGGTCCTCTCCCTCCCCCACTCCCACCCCCTCCACCATAACCAGACACTTCCCCACATACTCCTTGCCCCTCTTCTTCCCCTCTCCCTCTCCCTCCTCCAGCTGCTCCTTCATCTCTCGGATCTTCTCCTTCTGCAGGTCTCGGAATATCTTCCTCATCTCCAGCCACTCTCTCCTGAGACAAGTTTTGTAGTTATCACCTCAATAACAGACTTCAAAAAGTACAAGGAATGTGAAGGAATATTAGCACGTATACACTTTCCATGTTTTAATAAATCTCTGTATACTGTACACGGGTGGAACGACTGAGTATGTAAGATTCATTAATTAATCAAGACCAGATATGAAAGGGAGCTGACTTGGACATGACTCTGAGCTTCAGGTGTTTGAGCACTGCCTCCCAGTCCCTCTTTTTGTGCTGTCTGTTTCTCTTCTTTGCCTTCTTCCCCCCTGTCCTGGGACCTCCTCCTCCTCTCCTCCTGTGTCAGTGGTGGTCTGGGAGTCCAGTCTCTCCATCCTTACCTCTCCACTGTCACCAATATCTACTTGGAAAAATATATTTCATCTATGATGTCGTGTTTGAGAAATACAAAAGGGAAAGCTATGAGGAAAGTTATCCCTGTGTTAAAGCTCACCATTGCTGCGGTTGCCAATGTTGCTGGGACTCTCAGGATCGATTCTGGTACTTTTGCTGCCAGGTTTATTCCTTCCCTCTTCATCTCCCTCTCCCCTTTCCTCCCCTCTCCCCTCATCCTGTCTCTTCCTCTTCCTGGACTGGGCTGACACCTCTGGACATGCTCCATCTTCTTCTTTTGTGAGGGGAGCGGTTGACAGGCTGGTGGCTTCTGTCCCTTCCCCAATGCCCCTCACCTCCTCAGTTTTCTCCCTCACATGTTCTTTCTCTGGTAGTGTTTGTTTATCTTCTTCTTGTGGATCTGTGGCTCCTCCCGCATCCTTACCACTCCTGGACTTCTTGGTGTCTGGAGCTGATTCTTCACCAATCTCAGGTGTCCCCTAGGAAAGGCAACATGTACGTATGTATTGTGCCAGTGTAGTACACTTGAGACCGAAACCCGGGGGCAGAAATGTGGATTTATGTACTGCACTTACTGTTCCTCTCTTTCTCTTCCTGTTCCCAGACTCTTCTTCTTCCTCCTTTTCCTTCTCCTTTGCTTTCTCCGTTTCCTCGTTTTTTTCGACGTCTTTAACTCCTTGTCTATCCTCAACCACTTCACCTTCCATCTCCATCTTTCCATCATCTTCTCTCCCCTTCTCTCCCTCTCCCTCCACTTCTCTTCCTTTCTCTCCCGCTCCATCCCCTCCACTCTTCTCTTCACCTCTTTTTCCTTCCTCTCTCTCACTCTGTTTCTTGCTTTTGCCACTATCTTTCCCATCTGCACTACATTTGTTTGGTTTCTGCGAAGCCGATATTGTTTGTGGCTTGGCTCCTGCCTTGAAATACTGCAAACAAAAAGCAAAAGGTATATACAGTTTTTTGCACAAATGAGAATGTCCAAATTACTCGCCTCGACAGCAGCATTGGCTTCTTGAACAGTGGCAAACTCAACAAAGGAGAATCCTTTAATTTTGCGTGAAATCTTGTGACGTGGCAAACTGTGGTAAGGGAAAAACAGTATGATATGAAACAAAAATGCTTGCCATTAATTTGAAATGAAGAGCACTAAAGTGCAAACCTTTGGCGCCCTGCAGCAAACACAAGACACATATAATACTTAAAAACAAACAAACTGAGGATAGCAAAAAAAGCAGGTATAGAAAACTTGGCCAGCAAGCAATATATCGTTGCGTTTGTCAAAGAGCGTTTAGACCACTAGAAGTAGTGGAGTGGGAACATCTGAGATCTTTTCTCTGCTTATCCCCGTACACAGGTTCATGTACATAGTATTGCGAAAACGCATGCATGTGTTAGTTGCGAGAAAGAAACAAAATCGCAGACCTGATTACGGATCTCTTATGAAAAGCACTAAAGAGTAAAACACACACGACTGCACTGTGCATGCGCGGTAGCGCTAATTGATGGGCTTCGCAATGTGTATGCGTTTACTCGTGGTCTCCCCCTAGTATCTCGCAGAGAGTCTGACACTGGCCTGCTACACTAGTAGATGGCATGCGTAAGTCCATACAAGACCTTCGTTGTGACTTCTTCTGCCTCCAAGGTGCACAGAACAACTAGATCAGGTCGAGGTAAGCCTGTGCTAAATTTACACACTGGCTTATTCACCATAACTTTCAAATGCAGTACTTTTACGAAAAATGACATTTTAAAAAATCAAGCCAATTTATCAATGAACCTGTTGGTATCGTTATTTTGTTGTCTTGTAGCGCGTAGTAGCAGAACAGACAAACGAAAGGACAGATAGATGTACCCACGAACCAAGTCCCGTAACCATTGTTGTTCATGTTTGCCGAGGGTTAATAAAAGGTTTGGTTTGTAATAGCTACATAATGCGATTCATACACCTACATAATTATTATAACAATGTAGCTAAGGTAGCTAAGTATTCAAAAAGAAGACTGCAAGTGCCTTACATAACAGGCGAGCATAAAGATGAAGAAATGAAGAAGGGTGTCGTTGAGGGTAACTATCAGCTAGTATTCCTAGCACACGAAATGCTGCTTTTAAGGGGGCGGTTCGGAGGTACTCTCTAAACTACATGACCACAACTATTAGTTAAGCAATTACCGGAGTATAGCTACAAAGCTAACATACGGCGCTGAAGTCGTATCCGTGTGTTTCAGTGCGGTAACGCTTGGGGACAAAATATCTCGCGTATGGGGCATCGTATCCACGTAAAACCAACGCGAACGCATTCCAGTCTTTGAGCATTGCGGCAACGTATTATAGCTAGGCATTGACAAATTATGCTGTGCCAAGCAGCGTTGGTGGCGACACCGGAGATTCATCTTCCAGTTCTGAAAGCCAAGTAACTTAAATCCTCCGCTTACTTCACGCACTGACTCCCTCTCATCAAGCACGAAAGCACAAACTAAGCTGTAACACTCCCACTGGTGCGAAACGATGCAAGGGTAGCACAAACGCTAACCCTAAGTGTGTCGCCCCTAGAACGTGTTAAGCAATACTGGGTCGTGTCATCTGGCAAACAATTCTGCTATGCCTGCCGGGAAGGAAGAAATCAGTCATTAACTTTCACATAAGCTACAAAAGCACAGTCATGGCAAGGATCGTCTTTTGTGTAAGTACCAGAATGAGAAGACAAACGCCGACGCACTGAAGAGTTATGATTCTGGTTTCATCCTGTCGCCGAGACCCTCTCAGATCATGTGTATAGAGTCAAAGTACTTTTTGAAAGCAGGCATTCCTTTAGGAAAACTTGACGACTTATTTAGCTACAGCGTAACGAGCTACGTGCTCGGACTGCGGGGCCCTAATGCAGTCCTAAACTGCCCCCACCGCCAGTCCTCGTTCACCAGGCGTGGGCCATCCTCTCGTAACCGGTTTCCCTTCGAGGAACCGACAACTGAAGTCGCACCCCTATCTTCCGTCACAAAATACTGCAGAGTCAGAGCAGGCGTAGGCCCGTTACCCGAACTTTGTAGACTCCCGCATTAGCTACAGCTAAGAAAAATGATAGGAAGAGATTGTGTTTGCCTTCTTCAGATGGCAAATTCCCAAAGATATCCTGAAGCAGCTTAAGCAAGGTATCACAATGTGTAGTGTATAGCTAGTTTCTCTATGAACAGCATGTTCGGTCAAGACCACTTGCGAAGGGCAACACCCTTCCCACAGAGCTATCCTGGGTAATGAAGAGAGTACACTGTTAAAAATATGGTGTTATCTAACACCCCATTTTC